>JBCFYV010000202.1:0-107560 GCA_039000515.1 Timema cristinae | reverse complement strand
GTTGGTAGAAGTATCGTTTCGCATTCTCATTGGCTATAAAAAAAGTTCTTGTGTTGTATTTGATTAACTCACTCTTTAACGTAAATCGCTTTAAAATTTATAAATATAATAATGTGTTTCAACTTTTTTGCCCCACAAGTGCTATGCACTTTTGCTATTATCTCTGCACTATTCATGAATATAATCCAGCTTAATTGGAACACTTAATGGGGTTGTTTATTTGTTTATGGCCTGGTTTGAGTTAATTGGATCAATAAAACCAGCGAATGTTCACCCAGGGGTGGGCGTAATAATTACTTGATCTCCCTAGCAGCTAAATGTCAATCTTCACATGACTCATATTGACACTGTAGTCATGGAGGAACGAGGTTGCACTAAAGTAACTTACTATACCTTTTTTTGGGCCAAGCTCGTATGGCTTTGAAGTTTAAGGGTTTCGAGTTTGATGCTTAGCATAGTTTAAAAAAAAACGTATAATTGTTTAAAATGGAGCCATCCTTTCACAATCATGAATTAATGACATAGGACCCTGCGGTTGTATCTCTTCTTGAATTAGATGTAGTTTGAAAGTCTTGTGTTGGTATAATCATTTGTTTCAGAACTCGTACGTTAAATTCCTTAGATAAAAAATAAATTAAACATCAATTTTATCAACTATCAAAGATTTTTTTTCAATCCTAGTTCATCCTCCAGTTGCCTACTAGAAATAAATGGTACGACACAGTTTTAAATACATTCTTATATAGTCTATTATACTATGTAATAGAATTTAAAGAAAATCAGTCATCAGTTAACTACCCTTAAGTAAATTTTTTTGGGATAAAACTACATAAAATTTTTTATTTTTCATGTAAAAATTTTCCCCCAAATAGCTACCCATTTAGAACAAATCTTGGGTTTTATTTTCTAAAAATTAAATTTAAAAAAGAATAGTAAAAAAAACTGCCATTAAATCAATTTTTTCTCCAAAAAAACTAGTACAAATTATTATTTATCATACAAAAAAAGTAATATATATCAATTTAAAAAAAATTGAACTATTTTTAATTTTCAAAACTCAATCATCAGTAAAATAACGCCAAATTTATTTTATTTGGTAAAATATAACATGCATTTTTACTCGGTATATAAAACTCTCCCTTGATTTTATATTTTAAAATAATTTATAAAATTTTTGAAATATTTTGAAGTCTCAAGAGTTTGCCAAGTATAAGCAAAACTTTACTCTTTCGATTAGGGGGCACATGTCCCTCAAAAAATTTATCCATTATGAATTTTGAGAAAAAAATTTTTTTCACCACCACAATACTTTCCCCATTTGAGTGTGTAAGAACCCCAAGCAGGTAAGGCACCGGTGTTCCTCGACATAAAAAATACATAACAATATTCTATAATTTAATATGTTTGAAAACATGGCTTTTAATGATTTAATTTATGAGGTTAGGGAATGGGAAAAAAAGTTATTTAGTAATGCACCCTCATTTGCGTTTAAAGTCTAACATTATATGTGTATTTATTATTTATTTTATTTTAGCACCGCATCCTACTACTCGTTCTGTTTATACTCTGATTTTACTAAAAACCCGCTGATGGTTTTAAGGATTGGTGAGGTTATATTCAAGGAAGTGTATCCACATTTGCATGGAGGTAGAATGAAACACCATTTGGGAAAAAATCATCCTCAGTACACCTGACCGAGATTCGAACATCATTTAATTTATCACAGCGGGCACAGTCATATTGTTAGACTGATGCCTTAGACTATGCAAAAAATTGTTACGAATAAGGTGTCGTCAAATTGCGTGAGATAGATATATCCAATTTTTCCCCACTTTCAAGGTGCAAGTCATCTTTCTCCTCTGGCGTACGGGTAATCCCCCTCCAGCTAGGTCTTCTCTAGCTGTCATATAATAGTCATGTTAACGGGAACCATTTTCGCACATAATTAAAGCCCTTCCCTGCACCTGATTTACCTCCCTTAATTTTGTATCCTTAGAGATTCTACGCAGAACCGCCAGAGGCGCTGCTTCAACTTTGCTTCAACTTTGCTCTCACAACTGAAAACTGGATAATATTACTGATAATAGAAGGTTTTCCACTCAAACTTTAGTGTGAAGAATATGCAAATCCACTGTAAATGAACAACAGTATGAAAACTAATTTTAAAAGTCTCCATCATATTGTCTGTAAATAAATGTATTTATCATGTTTGTCGTATTTATTAGTATTTATCTTCAAATATATTAATATACGAGAAGTATTAGTATTTTTTTATTAAATACCCTTTGATAATTATAATACCAAATACTAAACTGATGTCAAAGACTTATTCAAAAATTCAAGACCAAAAAATGTTATTTCTATGTGCATAAATTCTGAAGCATTACTCTTTTTTTTTTATGTTTTGCAACTATGTTCCAAATAAATAGAGGCCCAAAATAATATCAGTTTCAAATTAATTGTGAAGCATATTGGTTTTTAACACTTACAGGCTATTGTATATCATTTTTTTCCTCCTTCTATGGCCCGCATGGTCTAACGCGCTACTTTCACGTGGCTATACTGCCAATGACGGGGAGATCGAGGTTTGAATCTCGGTCGGGTGTTTTTTCCCATATGGTTTTACACTTCCTCCAAGCAAATACGGGTATACTTTTAAAATTTAAAAATAGTCTTCAAAAAATTCCTAAATATATTAGCGTAATTAGTTACATTAAGGTTTTAACTCGAATGGATAGTAGACCTATGACGCGCTGCTAAAATCAATATATACATATATGTAATATTAATTTTGAACAAATTTTGTTGCATCTTATAGCTAAGATATACTAGATTATATTTTAGCCATATTTAATAACGACATTGCCTAGTTGGTGAAATTTTAAGCTATTTTGTGGGTGCATCTTAACTTAAAAGCCCCTAAGGCTTTAACCAGTGGGAAACTTAAACGACCTTCAGACGGGCCACTTAGCGCTTTTATAGAATCTCTTCCGTTTTGCCAATTTCTGGAGATAAAAGGAGGTTTTTAAACAACGGGACGCCCCGCACACACACAAGCGCTATGATATTTCTGAACCCAAGCGTGGTTGATTTTTTTCAGTTCATTTTATCATCCTACATAAACTATTATTGTAAAGCTTTCAGTTAAATGTATCCCATCAACAAATATTTAACAGTATTTTTACTGGATTTTGTTCCTGTGTCCTCCCACATTTTTTTCAAAAACACCACTAAAAAAAACTTGTATTTTTCCGTCTCTCCCATTTTATTCAGGCGAGTGTAAAAACGTTCTAAATGGTCCTAAACGCTTTTTTTTCCCCCCGGGGGTCTTTTTCTAATTAATGCAGGTATAGTCCTATAAGCTCGACTTTCTCATTGCATACCTATTAGTGTAAATTAAATACAATATGGAGAAATTCATACGCTTTGTACATTCATTGTTACTCCGTCTACTCTAAAAAGTAGCAATCTTTACTTTGATGGATCACATTATTACCTATGTTATAAGTGATGCCATAGCAGAATAGCCCAAATAAGGTTGCTACCATTAGAGTTGACAAAATGTAGGTTTAATTCAATTTTCTGAGTCTTATACATAAGGTATCTAAAAGTTGATTTCATACAAGTTGTTATTAAGCGTATCAATGCCAAATAAGTATTGGACAATATTGACTACCTCTGAGTGTTGTTGATTCGTAGAAATCTTTAGGTCATTCTAATGTTGTTTTCAGTGAACAAAGGAATGATTAATCTGAAGAAAACTTTGAGTTTTAGGCGCTAAGACTTTTTTTTTTAAATCGAAGAATTGTGGGCGTAGCTGCAATTAAGGAAATTCTAAATTTATTCAATTTTATTCTTAAATCCATCTACCACTTTGGCTATTTGGTTTCGGTTTACAAAAATGGTACGTGAGTATTTTATGCTCCGGATTTATATTAAAATCTGTGGATTGCGTTTGTGTATCGTAATTTGATCAAAAAATATATAATTTTGATATTCTCAATCAGTTTGTCCTGTGGATAAAAATAATAGGAGCAGTGTTCTTACCTGTCAACGGAGGATATAATCTGGTAAACAAAACGGTCTCGCCGAGTGTACTTCTCATTTTCTTTCTTAGCTTAGAATGTATTTAATTTTTCATTTATTTTAGGAATTTAACTTGCACTTTTTGAACCGATTGATCATATGAGCAAACTAGAATTTATATGAGCCAGAGTGAAATGACCTACATATTTTGTAAGGAGAGGTATTTTCACATAATATACAGGTTTAATTTACATGTTACATACAATGTATTTGGGACTGACATCACTACTTCCCCTGCGAAGTCAGTTGTGAGATGGATTTTTATCGCTCAAGATAAATCCATCGATCCAGTTTGAATTTTAACCAACGTAAATCGGATCTTGAGGCGATCATCTTACCCCAAGACCACCGAGTTTGAATTAATGTTGTATATTGGCGGTTAAGGGCACCTTCGGACGGATAGCACCACTTTTTGCGACAGCACCTACTGGTGAAGACAGCTACTCAGACTGGAGACAGCGCTACTGTGTGTGTGTGCGTGCGTGCGTGCACCTGTGTGTTTAAACCTCCATTTATCTCCAGTATTGGCAAAACGGAAGAGATTCTATGAAAAGCTGCTAAGTGGCCTCGTCTGAAGGTGCGCTTAAGTGTTACACGGGTTTTAAAGCGCTTAGGGGCGTTAAGTTAAGATGCATCCCACAAAATAGCTTCAAATTCACCAACTAGGCAATGTCGTTATTAAATATGGCTAAAATATAATCTAGTATATCTTAGCTATAAGATGCAACAAAATTTGTTCAAAATTAATATTACATATATGTATATATTGATTTTAGCAGCGCGTCATAGGTCTACTATCCATTCGAGTTAAACCTTAATGTACTAATTACGCTAATATATTTAGGAATTTTGAAGACTATATTTATATTAAGTATACCCGTATTTGCTTGGAGGAAGTGTAAAACCATATTGGGAAAACACCCGACCGAGATTCAAACCTCGATCTCCCCGTCATTGGCAGTATAGTCCACTGTGAAAGTAGCGCGTTAGACCATGCGGCCATAGAAGGAGGTAAAAATGATATACAATAGCCTGTAAGTGTTAAAAACCAATATGCTTCACAATTAATTTGAAACTGATATTATTTTGGGCCTCTATTTATTTGGAACATAGTTGCTAAACATAAAAAAAAGAGTAATGCTTCAGAATTTATGCACATAGAAATAACATTTTTGGTCTTGAATTTTGAATAAGTCATGACATCAGTTTAGTATTTGGTATTATAATTATCAAAGGTATTTAATAAACATACTAATACTTCTCGTATATTAATATATTTGAAGATAAATACTATAAATACGACTAAACATGATAAATACATTTATTTACAGGACAATATGATGGAGACTTTTAAAAGTTAGTTTTCATACTGTTGTTCATTTACAGTGGATTTGCATATTCTTCACACTCAGGTTTGAGTGGAAAACCTTCTATTATCAGTAATATTATCCAGTTTTCAGTTGTGAGAGGCAAAGTTGAAGCAAAGTTGAAGCAGCGCCTCTGGCGGTTCTGCGTAGAATCTCTAAGGATACAAAATTAAGGGAGGTAAATCAGGTGCGAGGGAAGGGCTTTTAATTATGTGCGAAAATGGTTCCCAGTTAACATGACTATATTATGACAGCTAGAGAAGACCTAGCTGGAGGGGGATTACCCGTACGCCAGAGGAGAAGATGACTTGCACCTTTGAAAGTGGGGAAACTTGGATATATCTATCTCACGCAATTTGACGACACCTTATTCGTAACCATTGGTTGCATAGTCTAAGGCATCAGTCTAACAATATGACTGTGCCAGCTGTGATAAATTAAATGATGTTCGAATCTCGGTCAGGTGTACTGAGGATGATTTTTCCTAAATGGTGTTTCATTCTACCTCCATGCAAATGTGGATACACTTCCTTTGAATATAACCTCACCAATCCCTTAAACCATCAGCGTTATTAGTACATCAGAGTATAAACAGAACGAGTAGTAGGATGCGGTGCTAAAATAAAATAAATAAATAAATACACATATAATGTTAGACTTTAAACGCAAATGAGGGTGCATTACTAATAACTTTTTTTCCCATCCCTAACCTCATAATTAAATCATTAAAAGCCATGTTATCAAACATATTAATTATAGAATATTGTTATGTATTTTTTATGTCGAGGAACACCGGTAGCCTTACCTGCTTGGTTCTTACACACTCAAATGGAGAAAGTATTGTGGTGGTGAAAATATTTTATCTCAAAATCATAATGGATATTGTTTGAGGTTACATGTGCCCCCTAATCGAAAGAGTAAAGTTTTGCTTATACTTGGCAAACTCTTGAGACTTCAAAATATTTCAAAAACTTTTATAAATTATTTTCAATATGAATATCAAGGGAGAGTCTTATATACCGAGTAATAATGCATGTTATATTTTACCAAATAAATAAATGTGGCGTTATTTTACTGATGATTGAGTTTTGAAAATTAAAAATAGTTCAATTTTTTTTAAATTGATATATATTACTTTTTTGTATGATAAATAATAATTTGTACTAGTTTTTCTTGGAGAAAAATTGATTTAATGGCAGTATTTTTTTACTATTCTTTTTTAAATTAATTTTTTAGAAAATAACCAATGATTTTGTTCTAAATGGGTAGCTATTTGGGGAAAGTTATACATGAAAAATAAAAAATTTATGTTAGTTTATCCCAAATAAATTCACTTAAGGGTAGTTAACTGATGACTGATTTTCTTTAAATTCTATTACATAGTATAATAGACTATATAAGAATGTATTTAAAACTGTGTCGTACCATTTATTTCTAGTAGTGCAACTGGAGGATGAACTAGGATTGAAAAAATCTTTGATAGTATGATAACTTGATGTTTAATTTATTTTTATCTAAGGAATTTAACGTACGAGTTCTGAATCAAATGATTATACCAACACAAGACTTACAAACTACATCTTAATTCAAGAAGAGATACAACACGCAGGCTCCTATGTCATTAATTCATGATTGTGAAAGGATGGGCTCCATTTTAAACAATTATACGTTTTTTTAAACTATGCTAAGCATCAAACTCGAAACCCTTAGCTTCAAAGCCATACGAGCTATGGCCTAAATAAAGGTATAGTAAGTTACTTTAGTGCAACCTCGTTCCTCCATGACTACAGTGTCAATATGAGTCATGTGAAGATTGACATTTAGCTGCTAGGGAGATCAAGTAATTATTACGCCCACTCTGGGTGGAACATTCGCTGGTTGATTGATCCAATTAAACTCAAACCAGGCCATAACAAATAAACAACCCCATTAAGTGTTCACAATTAAGCTGGGATTATATTCATGAATAGTGCAGAGATAATAGCAAAAAGTGCATAGCACGTAGTGTGCAAGAAGTTGAAACACATTATTATATTGATAAATTTTAAAGCGATTTACGTTAAAGAGTGAGTTAATCAAATACAACACAAGAACTTTATTTTATCAGCCAATGAGAATGCGAAACGATACTTCTAGCCAATCAAATCACAGTTAACACATCAGGCAAGAAATATCTTCTGTTCGTGTTCGAAATGTTTTGTGGTCGCCATACCTATTTGCTAAAAACTAATTTTATTTATATTAGTTTTATGACTAGAATTTTAAATATGATCGAAAATAAAAGGGTAAATATATCATTTTGGATTATGTTACTGATAAGTATTTCTACCATAATATTCATGACGGTAATAGTAGCAGATCCAAACAAAACAAAAAATTGATTTAATAATTTAGGCGCCACAAATTTTGGTAAGTATTATATTTCAAAAGATACGGTTTGGTGAATGTTGTTTTTCAAGTGAAGTATTTTTAAGAACCTTATCTAGTAAATAAAATAGATTAGGTCATTAATCATTAATAAAAAACAATCGATTTAAAAAGGCCTTTAATCACTACGTTTCATAATAAGCCATTGTAATTTATTATTTGTGTATTGTAAGCTTAAAGCATAACATATATTTCATATTAACGATCGCAGGCTTCGTGAGTTGTTCTGAAGCGTCACTTCGTCCCACTTTCTAAACTAAGGATACACTATATATTGTATTTTTTAGTATTTACAATTCTTAGTAACTAACTGTAAAAAATAGGAAAAATGGTAATAGATCTTTGCGAATCAAATTGCCATATTTTAAGTGAGAGTGAAAGCGACCTTGTACTATTTTTTTAAGAAATAAAATCAACCATAGTAAGGGTATCAAAAAGCCCTCACGACAGCCATTGAAAAAAAAAACAATGGCGAAAACACTATAGAAACAGAGTGAACGTGTGTCAAAAGTTACAGATAAACTAGTCACTCCAACTAAACTTCCACTATTTATATTCATTACTTCATAACTAACCAAAATGAGCAATAAACTATTCATAAATATTAATTTGTGATCTTTAATTCCATTTATCTTTAATTTAAATCGAATTCAGTCCAATCATTGGAAGGGAACGTGAAACTACCTAGCGTCCGAACACAATATACTTGAATATTTTAATCTTGCGCTGAGATATAAACTAACGTGCGTGAATCCAGGGTGACCAGGACGTATAATAATCCGGTCAGGATCCGGACCAAGTACGCTGGCATGCATACGACCACGTGACGTTAAACTCTATGCGCTATTCACAATTAGTTATGCCTTTTGCATCAATAGGAAACCAGCCTATCCTACGTTCTTAGGTAAGGCTAGAGGCTAACCGGCGTTCTTAGGTAAGGCTAGAGGCTAGCCTGCGTTCTTAGTTAAGGCCAGAGGCTAGCCTGCGTTCTTAGTTAAGGCTAGAGGCTAACCTGCGTTCTTAAGTAAGGCCAGAGGCCAGCCTGCGTTCTTAGTTAAGGCCAGAGGCTAGCCTGCGTTCTTAGGTAAGGCCAGAGGCCAGCCTGCGTTCTTAGTTAAGGCCAGAGGCCAGCCTGCGTTCTTAGTTAAGGCCAGAGGCTAGCCTGCGTTCTTAGGTAAGGCCAGAGGCCAGCCTGCGTTCTTAGGTAAGGCCAGAGGCTAGCCTGCGTTCTTAGGTAGGGCTAGAGGCTAGCCTGCGTTCTTAGGTAAGGCCAGAGGCTACCCTGCGTTCTTAGGTAGGGCTAGAGGCCAGCCTGCGTTCTTAGTTAAGGCCAGAGGCTAGCCTGCGTTCTTAGGTAAGGCCAGAGGCTAGCCTGCGTTCTTAGGTAAGGCCAGAAGCCAGCCTGCGTTCTTAGGTAAGGCCAGAGGCTAGCCTGCGTTCTTAGGTAGGGCTAGAGGCTACCCTGCGTTCTTAGGTAAGGCCAGAGGCCAGCCCGCGTTCTTAGGTAAGGCCAGAGGCTAGCCTGCGTTCTTAGGTAGGGCTAGAGGCTACCCTGCGTTCTTAGGTAAGGCCAGAGGCCAGCCTGCGTTCTTAGGTAAGGCCAGAGGCCAGCCTGCGTTCTTAGTTAAGGCCAGAGGCTAGCCTGCGTTCTTAGGTAAGGCCAGAGGCCAGCCTGCGTTCTTAGATAAGGCCAGAGGCTAGCCTGCGTTCTTAGGTAGGGCTAGAGGCTAGCCTGCGTTCTTAGGTAGGGCTAGAGGCTACCCTGCGTTCTTAGGTAAGGCCAGAGGCCAGCCCGCGTTCTTAGGTAGGGCCAGAGGCTAACCTACGTTCTTAAGTAAGGCTAGAGGCTAACTGCGTTCTTAGGCAGGGCTAGAGGCTAGCCTGCGTTCTTAGGTAAGGCCAGAGGCTAGCCTGCGTTCTTAGGTAGGGCTAGAGGCTAACCTGCGTTCTTAGGTAGGGCTAGAGGCTAACCTGCGTTCTTAGGTAAGGCCAGAGGCCAGCCTGCGTTCTTAGGTAAGGCCAGAGGCCAGCCTGCGTTCTTAAATAAGGCTAGAGGCTAACCTGCGTTCTTAGATAGGGCTAGAGGCTAACCTGCGTTCTTAGGTAAGGCCAGAGGCCAGCCTGCGTTCTTAGGTAAGGCCAGAGGCTAGCCTGCGTTCTTAGGTAAGGCCAGAGGCCAGCCTGCGTTCTTAGGTAAGGCCAGAGGCTAGCCTGCGTTCTTAAATAAGGCTAGAGGCTAACCTGCGTTCTTAGATAGGGCTAGAGGCTAACCTGCGTTCTTAGGTAAGGCCAGAGGCCAGCCTGCGTTCTTAGGTAAGGCCAGAGGCTAGCCTGCGTTCTTAGATAGGGCTAGAGGCTAACCTACGTTCTTAGATAGGGCTAGAGGCTAACCTGCGTTCTTAGATAGGGCTAGAGGCTAAGTCCACAGAGAAAGTGACTTAGAGGGATAAGTGGCGTCAAACTTGTCTAAATTTGTGAGCGAAAGAAACCAACACATTGAATCAATTTGGGGTTTGATCACGCTCCAAATATATGTTAAATGGGTGTTTTTCCAGGGGCGGAAGAAACACACCGAGCTTTTTCTAAAGTGAACCTATAAGTTGCTATGTCAATCTAAGAATAGCATGATTTTAAATAGTATTTAAAACTTCGGTCCAACAATATATTAATAGCTTTGATGTGGAAATATTAATATTGATTATCTGTTTGTTACAGGCATAGTTAGTTAAAAAACGTTTAAAAATGTATTGAATAATATTATGAGGATCAGAGACTAAACCCATTAAGGCTGGTGCCATATATTATGTATGTTTTATCTTGTGTGATAATGCAAGTTTTTATTATTTCTTATTTAAAGTCAGTTTTATTAGGGAGTTCTTAAAAGTTAAAACAAATGCTGGAGAAAGTAAATGTGGAAACAGTTATCATCGTTGCAAAAAAAAAAGCTCGTGTAATTCTCCAGCTGAAATAAAGAGTTTAACTTTATTCATACGGTAATAATAGCTGTTGAATATCTCTCAAGGGTGTCCTTGAAATTAATAACAACTTTTCCTTTTCATTAAAAAAGTTTATCATCTAATGCCGCTATGTTCATGATAAATATTCATTATCTGTTGATATCACCGTGTGAAGGAAATTAAACTTTATATTTCCACTGGAGCAATATTTGGTTTATTTTGTTTTAGTATGAAAATAAAAATGGTTAAAGAAAGACTTAAAAAACACTGGACTTATATCAAACTTCTTACACTGCCACCTTAAGGGCGTGGAATTTATCCAGGGCCAAATAATGCTCGCCAATAGCCAAGATAGTTTACAAGCCGGTGTATATTATTGCACAAACGGTGGCAAAAACAATCTATTACAGGAAAACAGAGAAATCATGATATAGTTCATAGTAAACAACGGCTAAATCATATATTGGAGATTTAAAATATAAATGTACCTGACTTGTATATTTTATTTTTACCCTTGTCTTAATGTCCATCCACGCTATTTGAAATTGATCCCATTAATGGTCAGAGCTGAAGTTAATTGGAAATATACCTGCATTTTCTAGTAGGGAGAGTGGGAAGCCATTAATAATAAATTATTTTAAGTACATCAAAATTAGATTTTAACCAGGATCTTCTCGATATTGGAAACCCAAACTAGACGAACCAGACCTTACTAAAGATTAAAAATATTAATTAAAAAAATATTCAAAATATACACATAATATAAATTAGCAAATTTGTTCCCCTAAGAAGAGCAAACGTAGAATAAGTATAACATTATATTTTATTTAAAAAAATTGATTACCACTAATGCTACAATAGAGTGTAGTGTTTTTAAACAAATACAATATAACTCAAAATGTTATATGTGGCGTATAACCTGAACGGGTAATAAGAGGCGGTACTAATATAAATATATTATATATTTATATATATATATATTTATATATATATATATTTATATATATATATATATATTTATATATATTCTAATTTGTTAATTGTGTTCTACCAGTGGCGTATTCTGAGGAAAATTAATAGGTATGCTATAATCTAAAAGTTGCAACGGATATTTGGGGGCCGAGGATCCTCAACCACCGTTGTCAAAGATCATCAAGGGATTTATTTGAATATGGGTCCATATAGAACAGTGGTTCTCGAACATTTATTATTTAACTTTAACTGTATGCTATCTTAGGAAGTTTTGAGCCGACCCTCCCGCTTCCCGCTTCCCCATTCCCATACTTTTTCTCTTTTATCTATCCATAACGATGATTACCATACACTCAAAATGTAATAAAAGTAACTCCATGGTGTCAGCCCGCATTCAGGCTATACCTACCGAGGGGCTACCAAACTGTTTGGTAAATTAGTGCCAACTCTTGCGGATAGAGGGTGTCATGTGGTCAGCACAACGATGACTCCAGCCATTAATCTCGGCTTTCTATACCGAAGCCATTACTACTTTATTGTAGTAGCTCCTTATTTATCCACCCAAGGCTGAATCTAAACCATTCCAGACCCACTGCTTCCCAGATAATCAGGACGCACCGGGAATCAAACCCGGGACCTCTGGGTCCATAACCAAAACCTATGACCACTAGACCACATAGGCGGTCCTCAAATTGTGATTATATCTACATGGTTAAAAATTTAAGTAAATATTAATGTCGGGGCTAAGAGTGGTACGGGCACATGTCGGAATGCATAAGAGAGACAGATCCTATTCAATTAGCCTAGTGTAATTAAAAGCCCACAATTAGCAATACTCAAAGCTAACAATCATAATTAGAGTAAAATGAAGTGATGCATCGATAAAGCATTCATCAGATCTTGGTGAGAAGGAATCAGGTGGATTGTCAAACTCATGTTGCAATTAAAACTATTTATTAAAGTCTAACTTATCTCACACAATGCCACTTGGAAACAAACTAGTCTCCCAACTTGAGAATGTATGCTCCAGAAGCTATTTAGATACGTTAACTCTGACTAACATAGGAGAGATTATTACGGACTATTAATACTCTATTGCTATGTCATTGGTTTATTGTTAAGATATTTACACATATATTTTGCTGTAAGCAGTGGTGCACCCCAGGGGGAGAGAGGCAAACGGGGTATTTGACCCCCTCCCCCTATTTCCCAACACCACAAATATTGTTAGTATAAATTTAAATTATATTAAGTATAACTCAAATATTTATCATTGAAGATGTGTTGAATGTATATGCTACATTATAAGACCAGGCTTCAGACTTAAGGCCCTGCCTACCCATAAATGCACGGTTCTAAACAAAAGAATTTAGAACAAAATATATTTAATAATTCAACCTTGTTGTTTTTTATATATTTTAGTAACATATCTGGGCATCTTTCATAATTCTTATGGAATTTTCAAACCATTCTAAAAATAGTTATTGAAATATTTTCATTAAAATGTTTCCATTTCAATGCATTTTAAATGGGAAAACAAAAATTATTAATGGATTTATTTATTTTCTTTGTACAATTAAGCTAGAGTGTTTGTTTATAACATACTATTTAATGAATAATTTCTTTTTCTTTTTAGACATATTTTTTAATTTGGGTTAGCTTCAATAATCACGACGATATTGAGCTCTAACGACTCCCCAGTCGACTATCTAGTCAAAATACATGCTTTTAAATACAACTTTTCCTTCTGCAACTAGTTGTCATAGCTGATAATAGGTGCCGTTAGTATGATCATTACCCATTTACAAGCTAGTATCATTTTGCAAGCGTTGGCTAACCTGCTGTATCGGAATGCAGGCGGCAATGGAGGGTTAAACTAATCTCTGTGACCTTCTTGAGTCAAAGAAACATTAATACCATGTACGTTAGGATAAGAAGGGCCAATGTCCAATTATGAAAATTTGCGTAATTAAATATAAACAATTAAACATCTTAATATATTCAGTAACTAAAATACTCACAAAGTCTTCCTGCTGTGTGAATAAATATAGTTAGTCCCTACTTACTTCAATGAGAGTATTACTCTAGTGATACATTATTTTCAAAGAAAAGCCACATGCTTCTCCATACACAAAGTTTTATGACATTAGCCCTTATTTAACTGAGACAGTAAAACATGTAAAATTCTTCACTCTTATCTTATATTCTTTCTTGAGTTTTCTCATTCTTTTGCACTACACGTTGTAATAATAAGTGTTAATATTCAAAGTAAATGAAAACTACTGTACATTGAATTTTTAATCCACTATTATAATAAATAAAAATAAACATTCCTGCTCATATCAAACATAGTTATTTTAAATAAAGTTTGGTCTAAATGTAATTTGGAGACGTTCTCAGTATAATTTTATATACTAGTTTTTATTTTACGGTCTAGGATTTGACTCTCATTGGACTTTGGAATAAGTTATTTTTCAAAAAGTTAATGAACGAAGTTTTTGGTATTCAAGATGTGAAAATGTTAATTTTATTTTATTAGCGTGTTAAATGTGATTACTTTTAATTTGAACCTGTTGCATTCTCGCAGTTTGTGCGCTCGTTTTGGAAGAAATGTATCGAATCCCGAACAATAAGTACCCATGGTGATTACTTTTTATATAATTAACAATATGTGACCTTTTTGCTTTCGAACAAAATCCAATGGATTGTATAAATTTTGAGGTGGAGAAGTATTTACAAAATATTATTTTATATCCTTGTGAATAACAAGTTTATGAAGAAAGGGCGCACAAAGAAAATCAAAGATATAATTGATTTTTTAACTTCTTGTAGTAAAGGGTAAGTTTTTTTAATGGTATGCATATTACTGGCGCTTAGGCTATCTGTATCTACTAATTTAAGTACAATGGATGAGCAGCGATACTATTTTATTTACTGTAGAAATAATATCAAAATTAAGATACAAATAAATACTTCTATATAACAATGCAGCGATTATTCTGATATTTCAAGTACTTTTTTTTTTAAAGAAAAGCTCTTAGCTGAAAGTAAATGTTACTAAAACTCTGTAACGCACTTATTGTATGTTCAAAATCTCTTGTGCCTTGGCCGAGTTCGTATCACGCTAGTACTAAGTAATTTCAACCTAACAGGGAATCGAACTAGTCAAGTTATTGAGCTGATTAATTTACGCACTCAGTGCTCAGTCATAGCACTTTAGCAATATTGACAACGACATGAAGCCGATGATAAGTAAATATATATTTAAAACCATTAAAATTAATGAACTTTTGTGTTCCCTATGCCATAAAGTAAGTAAGTAAGTATTTGATACCAGACCGCCTCTGTTGTAGAGTGGTCAGATTTACTGGCTTCAGATACTGAAGTCCTATGTTCGATCCCCAGTGCCCTAATTCTGTCTGTGAAGCAGTGGGTCTGAAACGGAACCAAAATCAACCTCGTGAGGACAAATGAGGAGATAATGGAATGAATAAGTAGCGCTTCAGTCTAGAAAATTGAGATATAAATCTGGAGGGCTCGTTGTGCTAACCACATGGCACCCTCAGCTTGAAAATGTTGGCCCTATCTTTGCCAACATACGGCAGCCTCTCGATTGGTATAGCCTGCTTGCAGGCTGACACCATGGAGATATTACTCAAGTTAAACTCTACCTATAGGATAAAAATTTATTCCCAGAAACATTTCTGGAAAATTGTGTAAATCCTATAGATGTTTGAAAACTGTAAACACCGTATTAAATAACAGATACCCACTTCAGTGGCTGAGTGGTCTAAGGTGTCACTAGTGTTAAATTGGCCTGGTGATAGCGGAGCACTTGGGGTGCAAATCCTGGTCGAGTCTATTGAGGGTAGTTTTTCCTAAATTGTTTCCCCATCTTCCAAAATAAAAATGCTGGTAGATAACCTCTCAAATGCTTCTTTCCTCATTACCAACTAATTAGATTATCATATATGCGTATAACATGAACAGGTAGTATGACGTGGTAATATCAGTAATAAAAATAACATATATTTATAGTCAAAATTGTTATAGTCTTCGAAATGAAACTGCTTTTAAAATATGTTATTGCCTCCTTAGCCTTTAAATTTAAAAAAATAGCCAAAGCACAGTGGCCAAATTTAGCACATTAAATTTTAGTTATTTTTTATTTTACCTGCTTACTAATAAACTCAAATAAATGGTACGACAAAATCGTAGGCTACATACTCATTCGTATAGGTTATTTATTATAGTTAGTGACAAAACCTTCAAAAATAAGTTATCTCTAATTTTACCTCAAATAAATTTTTCTATGATAAATAAGTGTACATTATTATTTATCACTACCCTCACCAGATATTTATTTGAAAAAATTTCAATATTGGTACAACAGCATTAACCTGGAGTCACGTGACACTTTGATATGCTAATTACTCAAAATGGGTACGGGTACAAAACTTATTTGTGTTACTAAACGGTACAGAACTAGTACAAAACTTTGGCATCAAAAAAAGTTCAAAATCAAAAGGGGTACAACCGCATTTACCTGGAGTACGTGGAGTACTCACTTTGATATGCTAATTACTGAAAATGAGTACGGGTACAAAACTTATTTGTATTACAAAACGGTACAAAACTATTACAAAACTTTGGCATCAAAAAAAGTTCAAAATCAAAAGGGGTACAACCGCATTTACCTGGAGTACGTGGAGTACTCACTTTGATATGCTAATTACTCAAAACGGGTACGGGTACAATACTTTTTCTTTCTGGTACAAAACGGTACAAAACTAGTACAAAACTTTGGCATTAAAAAAAGTTCAAAATTAAAAAATAGTAAAACAGCATTAACCTTGAGTCACCACTTTGATATGCTAATTACTCAAAATGGGTACGGATACAAAACTTTGGCATCAAAAAAAGTTCAAAATTCAAAAGTGGTACAACTGCATTAACCTAGAGTCACCACTTTGATATGCTAATTACTCAAAACGGGTACGGGTACAAAATGGTACAAAACTAGTACTAAACTTTGGCATCAAAAGGTTCTAAATTCAAAAGTGGTTCTACAGGTTAATGGACGTCTAGCTGACTGGAATGAATAAGCTAATTTTTCTTCTCGAGAGTGTGATTGTATCTTGACGTTATGTCTCCCCACGTTTAGTCAAACTTGGTCGCCTACACACTTTACGGTCCGGCACTACACTTCTTATCTCTCTCAATTCTTGGAAAAAAGTTTGCTTGCTGCCTTTACTGATTACCGGTCGTAGTCGCCAGTCTCCCAATTGTTTAAACAAACCAGTAGTTCTGCCAACCTGATGGCTGGAATCCACCAGTTTGTATAACGTTAGCAACGCCATCTATTTTAGAGCTGAAAGCTCAACACGCCGCCAGGGAGGGTAGGCAGGGCCTTAAGCCTAATACTCAAAAGGTTTACCGTTACACACAAATGAACAATTGAAAAACTATTTAAATATGAGCTTCGATACCATTTGCATTATTTAAATCTCTTAATTACTATAAAACTAGTCCAAGTGATTTATAAAAGCATTTAATATTTATAAATAGTCTCGGTATTCAAGGCTTAGGAGGTTGTGCAACCCCAAACCAGCTCTCTCCATCAAAATTTAATTCTTGCTACAGCCTTGATTGAATGCCTCCCCCAAAGTAAATGGCTGGGTGCACCACTGATTAAGTAAATTATATGAAAATATATTTTATTTTAGCATTTCCTTCTAAATCATCTTGAAATGGTGAAATCACACGCCTGACTTTTGGGATTCTTTGATTAATTATATATAATCACAATGACTAATAAGTCGATAATGTAAAACAAAAACTAAAAGAACGCTATTAAAACTCCACGATCCTTTCTACTAAAGAAAAACAAGAATTACCGTCAACTTCGGTTAAAGTAGCCTCGTCACCGCCACCCCCCCCCCTTTCCCCCCACTCTATCAGTGCTGAAACACCTAAAGCCCGTATCACACGACACTTGCTTATACTAGAAATCAAGTGTGCTAGCTAGCACCTAGATATCTGTATACTAGCTAGTACAATGGAAACGGGATTAGAGTATTCACACGCTGCTGGTTTGGTACTAGGTTCTAGTGCTAATATTTCTCGAACGTCAGAGATTAATTTTGAGTCCAACAGCTGAATTAATTACTAATAAAGATATTTAAAATTATGAGAGGGAGCGTAGGAAAAAGAATATGTACACGGGAATGGTTGGGAAAGACGAAATAATGGTCTCAGGATGCTAAATACGATATATTCGGAGGTTAGGTAATATACATTCGCGGTGACACAAACGTTTAGTATCTCCCTAAATTTGTATTCATTTATTTACATTGTGGTCAGAGGCCCCTAAGCCCACGGGTGTCCAAGTAACGTATCCTTGATACACAAATGTTCTTTTTTAAGCCTACGCACTCTTTATATTATAAAAAAAACGCCCAAGGTTGGCATGCTATCAAATTTATTTAGATTAAAATTGGGTCTGGAACACAGTTTGTCGTTTTTAGATGACATGTTTTAAATTAAATTTATATATATTAAATATATTGTCATACTGTGGCAATTTGGTATTATATAAACAAGGTTGTTTATAATAATTTTCTGCTAACAACAAAATCACATCCGATGACCATGTTGGCGTCATTTATACCATTTCTCTACACAACAGTCTCAGCGCGCATGATTGGTTGAATTACACAGACTAGTGTCGAAACTAGTACGAAAATAGCACGTGTTCTATCCTCACAACTAGTATGGTAGCCAGTACCAAGTGGCAGAACCAGTATACTTTATCTGATTCACACGACGCTAGATGATGACATGCTAGCTAGTGCTAGCTAGCACACTGGATTTCAAGTACGAGCTAGTGTCGTGTGATACGGACTTAAATTTGAAAGAGTGGCTAAATGTGTTTGCCAAATACATGATAATACATGTGACTAGAATACCTAAACATAACTCAATGTATTTAATTAGTTTATAATTTACAGCTTGTTACGATAATACTATTATTTTACAATTAATTTTATATATGTTTTATATAATCTTACTTAAAATATACCTAATTAGCTTAATATAATAAATAAACATTGTAATCTTTAATCTCTTTTCAATAGTTGGCACAAGGTTTAGCTTTCTTCACATTAACAGCATGACCTGGGGTGTAAAAAGTGAGCTCATTGGCATGTGTGAGCGGAAAGGAATGTGTGGCCACCCCCTAGACATTGGGCAAGGTCTTTAAAGCCTCCCTAGCTTGCCATGCGTTTTTCAAGTAGCAAACTCTGGGTTTCCTATTGTGTTACGTAGAACCTTTTGGAAGAAGAATTACTTAAAACACAGTATTCTTGGAATATGAACCAATATTAGTGTTAAAATAATTATTCATTACATGCATATTTATTAACTATTTAAACATTAGTGTATACACAGTTCACACAGACAGTATTGAATTAAACAAAAAACTAGTCCATATCATTATGGGTATGCAGCGCAGGACTAACATACCCAGAGAATACGCCACTGTGTTCTACCAAAAATAAGCAATAAACAATGACATTATGAAAACATTAGTTCGTAAAGGCCTAAATATGCGACATTTGTTTAACTAAATTATATATCTAATTATTGTTAAAACTTTATTCCAGGTACGAAATTATCAAATAATATCCTTAGTGTCGTTTTTAAAAAGATGTAAGAGGGAAAAATAAAGTTAAATCATTGTCATTGTAAACGTCTCATAGATAGCGCGCGTAACAAAAAACGGCATTCGCCACCTCCTATAGAACTGTGTTCTCCTGGTTTCGGCGATATGTCCGCATGACATGGCAGCAGCAGCAGCAACGAATGAAACTGAACGAGCTAAAAAGAATTGATTGATGTGATGGTTTGTTTAATTTAAAAAAATAACCTTTTGAAAATGATTGTGAAAACAATGTCGAATAATTATATGAAACAAAACCAAATAAAAAGTAAGTAATTAAGTTCAAAGTTGTTTAATATAAACCTTTTTCAATATTATATCTTAGGATATCAAAGTTTGGAAATGTTTAAAATAAAACAGATAAACATTTTTTTTCCAAAATTCTTGACATATATTAATGATTTGTTGAATAACCTAAATAGAAGAAATTCACGATGAAGTCAAATTTAAAACAAGTGTAAAAACAATATAAAAGTATTCTGAATAGTTTAAAAATGATACCTGGTCACTAGAATCGAACCCGGGACTTTTGGCTTAGTACGCAAATTTTCTAACCACATAGCTATCCAGGAATCGTACTGCGCCCAGTGTTATTCGTGCAATTATTATAACTGTATGGGATCGCATATTCAAGAATCAAATAACCAAAGTGCCGAGGAAGTGTAAAGGAGTATTTTACAGAAAATACTATGTACTGATACTGATATAGGCCTACGCAGTGTAAATATAGGTAAATGAAAGAGCAGGATCTAAGAAAATCCAAGCCCATGAAATTAAATTTCTGAGAAAAAAAATGATAGGATGAAAAATGAAATAGTGAGAGGAATAGTAAAGAAGGAACCAGGACAGGATAGAGAAGTTACGACTAAGGTCACACGGTCATGTAAGTAGAATAGAAGAGGAAAATATACCAAAGAAGATGATAGATATTGAAGTTGGTGGCAGGAAGCCAAGAAGAATACCAAGGAACAGGTGGCTAAAGGGGGCGGAAGAAGGGTAGAGGAGAGAGGCGAGGATTTGGTCATTGTGGAGGAAGAAAGGTGTTTGGGGCTACAGGATTCATTGGAGAGACTTATGTTCCAAACAAACCATGAGACCGGCTGCTGTTAATGATTATGAAGATGATGATGAGTAGATATATGCATAGCCGGAAAGAATAGTAAGTCCCGTATGCAAGGACGAGGATGTACGACATGTAAGGGGAAATAGAATTATAAGGTGCATTGATTTTCAGCAAAGTAGATAGCAAATCAATTCATTTATGACTCCACTCTACCTCCTGTTTCACTCATCTTAAATCTTGCATACGGGTCTAATACGGAATGTGAAAAAGTTGGTAAGAAGATGAACACAGATTATGAATTAGGGGTAGCTTCCTTCATTACGTTAGTGGATTTTAACTCACTCGCCAGACAGTTCTTTGTGCATGTAATTGAAATTCTCACTCCTAATTCTGTATAATTACAATATTATTATTATTATTGTTATTATTATTATTAGCACAACGTCTTACTACCCATTCGGGTTATACGCACTTACGCTAATGTGTAATGGTGGGGTGATTGTCAGATGAAATGAAGGACCTACAGTTTAACGTGGAATCCGAACCACGGTGGAGGCCTGGCACTCCCCACATTCACAAGATGTCTTGTCAGAGGTGAAGGAAGGGTTTGGTAATCAGATAAATCTGTGAAATCTGTGCCGGGACCGAGGATTGAACCCCGGCCGCCAGCACAGAAGTCTGACACCTTACCCCTAGACCACCAGGTCACCTATAATTACAATAGTTGGTGTAAAATATGAGTAACAGGACATCTAATCTTCCATAAAAAAAAATAGTGCTAGACCTTACTCAAATGATATATCATTTTATTTATGGGTTGTTAGCTTTGGCTTTCTCTAAGGTATCAAATGACCTAAAAACCATTTGCAAGATAATTTTTACCTTATAAATTTGTTTATTTCAATTTGACGACTAGAATCATTTTATATTACTTTTAATATTGATATAAAATACAACACCAAGTTAATGAATATTAAAGTGTTTTTTAGTAATTTTTCAATCTTCATAAAATACCAAAACGTTCGTGAATGGACTATACAGCATTGTTGAAAAGTCTAGCAATTAAAACAAAAACATATTGTGAATGCATAAGCTTGCAATCTACAGGCACTGTTTCGTATCACTATAAGCCTCACATGATAAGCGGGTTTATTCATATGCTTCTGTCCAAAAACATTTATTACAGCTTACGAAGCATTATAGGTGAGAGAGAGACTTTGGGTACACGTTATAAACACATGATCCAACCCTAATAAGGCTAATGAGATCATGAATTATCCACTGACATGCAATCAGGTGTATATAGGTAATTAAATAATTACATTCGGTTAATTATATGAAATCATTTATTTTGGGTGTTTGGTTAAACCATTAAATTGTACATGAATGTTATCGAATAAATTCACAAATCGTAGTTTTACAAAATAAATAAAACAGTTTTCGTACATAATATTATTGGAACCAACACATTTTAATGATAAACCGAATCATTATGTATCGATGCATGTGAGATTAATTATATGTTTGATCATTGTATACTTCGTTTGTCTTGAAAGTTAACAGGTATAACGTTATTGGTAACATATGTAATGTATGAGATAGTTCTAGTATATATTATAATTATTATTTAGCACCACGTCTTACTACCCGTTCGGGTTATACGCTTTAAGTACTAATTACGCTAATGGATTAGGAATTGTGAAGGTTGAATTAGAGGAATTGTGCCAGCATTTGCGTGGAGGGAGAGTGGAAAACCATTTAGGAAAAACCACCAACACGACAAGAGCATTAGCCAACTACGCCACCGAGGCGGGTGTGATAGTTCTAGTAGAATCTATCAAAATTAGTCTGCAATCCTTCCAGTGCAAACGTAACTGAAACTGTCACGAAAATAATGATATTTCCTAAATATACGGACAGTTTTGAAGCATCATAAATATTTAGTGATCACAAAGACAATAAGTATTAAATATAGATTATGATGATAATAATAGTAACAATTATTATTTGTCATTATCAGCATATAAAAATGTGTAAGTAAAAGATAAGGACTCCAAAAACTCAGTCTAATTATTTCAAGCTAGAGGGGAAATTGTTCTTAAAAATTTGCTGTCTTCAAAGGGAAATATTCTTTGCTGATTTGAACAAAACCAAATTTTCTATTTACGCTTAATAAATAACATCGGGATTATTTTTTAACGAGAGAGCCTGTATATAGAGTTGATTTAATTTACTTAGAGAAACCTATACATATATTTAATAATGAGAAATAATAATTAACTCTAGGCCCCCACATGAATGTCAAAAACATTCGGTAAAAGGCCATAGAGTTCTAAACTAACCTGGAGCTAAATTAAAAATAAAATATCGTTATAGATTTTAACCCGCTATACATATTTTATTCTTAGCACCGTGTCTTACAAACTGTTCAGGTTATATATATATACATATGTACTAATTACGCATATGTATTAATTAAACTAATGTGTTAGGCGTGAGGAAGGTTGAATTAAGAGGAAGTGTACCAACAATGGTGTAGAGGGAGGGTGGAAAACAATTTTGGAAAAAAAACTTCAGTTCATTGACCAGTATTTGAATCCCAATCTCCCTGTTATTGGTAGTCCTAGTCTAATGAGAGAGAAATGCTTTAGGCTATGTGGCCACCAAAGCAGGTAGCTATACATTTGTTAGGTTAAAAATGACCAGATAATGTTTTTTAACTATTCACTTAACTAAAACTAAATCTTTTTATCATATGACCAATGGAACGGTGGAAAACTATCGAAGAAAAAATTCTCAGTATACCCGACCAAGATGTGAACATCCAGCCTCCCCATCACCGACAAATCAGACCAAACGAGATTGACGGCTTCAACCGTTTGCTCACCGATACGATCTAAAAACAGGGATCTCCAAACTCCTTAATTTTAGAAGTTACTTTCAAAATTTATAAATATTCTCGCAGGCTATTAAGGCTAAAAATTAAACTGGTTATAAATGATATTTTTAATAGAAGAAAAAATGGACACTCGTACTTCAAAACATGCAGAAACAAACAATTTTGAAACGACTATAGATAAATGATAACCTAGAAATTTAAGATGACGATGACAACATACACGTGCCAGGCCATCAGCTGATTTGTTTTAGCAGTTTAGCTGATTTGAGGTTCAAGCTAATTTAGCAATTCTATATTATTATGTTTTATTTAAATTGAACGTTTGACCATAAGTATAATAAATCAGAATATACAAAGCCATAATTTTACCGGTTGTTTTTCATGGGTGTGAAACGTAATTTATTACCTTAAATGACGAAAAATATTTAGGGTATTTGAAAACAAAATTCTTAGGAAGATATTTGGTTTAAAAACAGATGAGGCCACTGGGGAAGGGAGGAGGTTACATAATAATTCGTCACATACCCTGTACTCATCACCAAACATTACTAGGATAATCAAGTGTTTTAGTTTACGGTGGGCAAGATATGCAGTGTGAATGGAAGATTCTAGAACCATGTTCAAGGTTTGACTGGCAAACCCAATGGAAAGAGACCATTGGAAAACTCTAGATGCTGATGGGAGGAAAGGGGGAGGATTTGAAAGAGATATGGTGAAATGAGATGGAACTGGATAGAACTAGCTCAAGATAGTTATAGCTGGCGTACTTTTGCAAGTACGGCCGTGAACTTTCGAGTTTCTAGTGTCATAGAGGAATTAAGGATAATGCCTACTAAATCTAGGAGGTAGCAAGGGTAACTTAACGTAAATACACTTGCATTTCCTTAAAGAAAGGATACAAAAACCTAAGATTTAAAACATAAATGAGAGATCACTCTTAACAACCAATTTGCCTAAATTTTAACCTCAACCTCTTCTTCACGAGCAAACGACATTATTTCTGTAATAACGCCTTAAACAACGTGACCACAGGCGTAGGTAAATCCGGATCATATTTGCATAATTTCCACTAGGTGCAATTCTTCTTTAGGATTTTTCTTTATGATGGATGACAAGAAAAATTAAAATTACAATTAAAATTATAATAAAATAATAGAGGAGGAAACAAGTAAATATATATTATAGTTTCAATAAAAAAAACTTTTTTTTCGCATCACGTTTTACTATACTCGTCGGGTTATACATTTATGTACTAATTACGCTAATGATTTAGCGATGAGGAAGGTTGAGTTTTATAGAAAGTGTACCCGAATTTGCGTGGAAAAGGGTGGGAAACCATTCAGGAAAACTCCCATGAGTACACCCGACCAAGATTCGAACCATGATCTCCCCATCATCGGCAGTCTAATCTATTGCGAGAGTAGTGCCTTATACCATGCATCCACCAAAGTGGGTAATGTCTTCTTTTATATCATTTTTATAACAGAATTTGTAACCACCTCTGTGGCTTATTGGCCAGAGGTACTGGTTACAGATCCAAAAGTCCCGGTTTTGTTCCCCAGTGCTTCCAGAACTTTCTATAAAGCTGTGATTTTGGAACAGGGTCAGACTCAAACCTGTAAATACTAATGAGCAGGTAGTAGCTCCGGTCTAGACAATTAAGATTAACGGCTGGATGGGTCGTTGAGCTGACTATATGACACCCTCTATCCGCAAATGTTAGCACTATAATCGCTAACGATGGCGGCCGCTTGGTTGGTATAGGTCGATCGTGGGCTGATGTAGTGGAGATTTTTTTTTAAATTAGATTTATTTTCTTAATTTTCATTTTTTGATAAGATCTTCCTTCCACCCTTACACTCTTTCAATCGCCACGAATCACGGGGCGAAAAAAAACTAGTGTAAAATGTAATCTCTACCACCACACACTCACATACACACACATACACAACTGTTAAGCAACCATCATTTCACTGTGAGCAATCCGTCCATCAGGCCACCATGCAAATCTCCTGTTCATCTGTCCACCTTATGTGACCTTGTTATTGTTGATTTTTTTCACTCTGTCCCTCCCTCGTCAATCAAATGTGAACCTAAACCACATCGCCTGGCATTTCTCTACGTCCCAAATTCATGGCGGAAGTAGGATGAGGGATTAGAAGGGTTGGAGGGGGTGGGGGATTTCACGACACAATTTTTCTTCCATCCTTCCCCTTTTACCATATAGCTGAAACCAATAAACGAAACAATTTTAAACACAAACGTTGTCATCATTAATTTGCCAAGCAATGAACGTGCATTGATTGATGGCCATCTGGATTTAGGGAGGAAAGGGGGGGAAGGGGCAGAGGAAAGAGAGAGGATACCATCACCTGCGTTGATGGATTGTGGTACTTAATAATGAGCTAATAATAATAATATATGACACACTTTCTGATTATATCTTCTCTGCGCATGAAGGTGATGTTTGATATAAAGGTGGTCAGTCACTATAATCATGAAGGTATCAACGTTACTTTAGTGCTTTTTAACCCGCCTCTGTGGCGTAGTTGGCTAACGCACTAGTATTGAGCTTAGGACGGGGAGGTCGAGGTTCGAATCTCGGTCAGGTGAGCTGGTTTTTTACCCCCTAGATGGTTTTCCACTCTCCATCCACGCAAATGCTGGTTCACTTCCTCTAATTCAACCTTCCTAATTCCTACTCTATTAGCGTAATTAGTACTTAAAGCGTATAACCCGAACGGGTAGTAAGACGTGGTGCTAAATTATAAAATAATAGTCCTTTTTACTGGCTCTCGACACCTCGGAAAGTAAGTATTGTGATCATAAAAAAAAATTGAAATTAGATTTTGTTAAATATCGACGTTTCATGACCCCCTGAAACCAAAATAAAATGTATGGAACTCTGCACGGACCTACTCAATCCAATGTTTAAAATTGGAGATATTTACTCAAAACTCGTAATATATGTAAAACGAAATAATATACACAAGTAAACCTGAGAATAAATTGTGCTATACTTGCGTTAAGCATTCTTTGACTCCCGGATTTAAAGTTTATCATTTTATTTTTAAAGAATTAAAGTCCCCATTAGTATATTTGGACCAAAAAAAAAGAACAATATTGGGTTCACAAGGGTCAATACTTCGTATTGAAATTTCGAATTTTGGTTAAAAAATTTGACATTTTATTCGGGGTTGCATACCTATGGGCATAGCATTTTTATTAAATACCTCATTTATAAATTTAGACCAATAAAAAGGTAAATATTGACTATTGAGTCTAAATTGATAGAGATAAATCATTGCTGTACAAACCTATCCCTACGAGGTTAAAGAAAAAAGACAAACTTTTTGAAAGACTTACTTATCTACATACTCTATGGAATTAGAGAATTATTGGGATAAAACTTAAATAGTTATTTGTGTACAACTAAGGCTCACAAAATTGTATTAGTATATTGGCCAATATCTCCGAAACTATTGGTTTTATAAAGATAATTATAAATCAAATAAAAAATATATATTTTTAAGAGTAGGCCTACTACAATTTTTCAATGATAAGTCATTTAGTATCTTAAATAATTGTGGAAATAAGGAAATTTTCGCTTCTGTAAAGTAACCTAAAAGTCATTTTCATCGGAAAATAAAATAGCAATATTGTTTATTATCTTGATCCACGACTATATACGAATTTTAATCAAAATAAAGAGTTTTGGGAAATGAGGAGTTGAAAACACGCAGAACAAATAATATTTTCCCGTAACTGTGTATATTATTTCATTTATCTTCTTTGGTGACATTTTATGTTCCTTTGTATTCCATAATGTTTCCATAGTAACGATTATTATTTTGTTTCAATTATATTCATAATTATAAGTATAATAATTTAGATAAATTAGTGAAATAGTCTGTTTGTGGTGCACTATACCATTTTTTTTTAAATTTATGGAATGAAACTTGTATCACTGGCATCACTGGCATTGAAAAGATGGTATATATAGAGGTTGCTTTCAATAAAAAGAGTATTATTTTATAATTAGGCTGATATTTCTATTTTGAAAATGTGTTTCTTAAAAATCAATTTCACATAATAACCGCGAGTGTTCAAGTTTTAAATGATTGTGTTTTCTGAATCTATTATAACAAATTAGCTTTCTTATTCATTGTTAGAAATTCACATTCCGTGGCCTCTATCAATGCTATATTAAATTAGTTGCACCATAGTGAAAACAAGCAAAGAATGCTATCGGCCATCCAAGGTAAATAAAGTAAATTTATTGTAAAATTACGTGGTATAATGTTACAACTGGACCCCGCCCATACTGACATGATTAGAGCTTTATAACATTACGTGGTGTAATGTTACAACTGGACAACAAGCATACTACCCGCTCCAATAAATTCAACTCAATTAGGATCCCTACAATAGTATTTTTCTCTGTTGTAGTTCTTGTAGGCTAAGAAGACAATGCTGGACAATATATTTATTACTCAATCCAATTCTAAGTATTAATTTGTTCGTGTACTTACAATACTAATCTGCTCACAATAGAATCCTGCAAGGTTGGCCGGCACCTGGACTCCTAGATTGGCGAGTGGGTCAAGGGAGATCCAGTGGGTCAACAAAGCGACCCGGCACTCCGACTGTACTAGCGTGAAATGAACCGAGAACTATCAACATCAACTAGAAGACAATTATGTATCCGACCCCTGACGGAGACTAGAGGAACCTCCTTCAAAACATCGGGTGATTGGAGATATTCACGGATATTCCGATGGAGCAAGCGGAATCAACAATGGTGTACGTGACTGTTTGAAGGCATCGTTGACGTCATCAAATGCGTGTTTGGTGTACTCCCCCTTCTTTCCAGAACAACGAAATCCCTATATAATGGCTGTGCAAGCTTGCCATAATCGACTATCCTACGATCAACGATCGACGACAGACCATTGTCATGGATCTGGACAATGGCAGGAGAAAACTTGTAAAAATGTATCAAAATCGTCGCTTAGACGGGTGGAGTTATGAACTCTAACTTATTTATAAACTTTAAACTTTTTGCATTTAATATTCAGTTTCAAAATCTAACGTATTAATATTTTGATCGTCAAAAAATATCTAAATATTCTATCTTAAATAGGTCGCCGCTCGGGCACTGTAACTTTTGCTTATATTTTTATTCTCGTAAATATCCTCAGTTATGTGCTGATTAGAAGTTTGACTTGTTAATATTATATTGTTAGGAATCGTAGAGTAATTTTTTTATCGAAGTAACTTTTCATATTTAAAATTATGGTTTGATTTAACGTAACGTGAAGTAACTTTTTATTGGAATTTAAATTAGGATGACTTTAATCTTTTGTAACGTAAGTTCTGTTTGTACAGCTAAAGTTTTGTTAATTGATGGAACTGTTAGTTCCATATTCTAAGTCAGATCTTATAGTCCCGTGGGAGTTTGGCTTATGTCTGGTAGTCAAACCCTCACGTTGTGTAGACTCTGTTGTATAGTCGTCAAATTTAAATCTTTATATTTATGATATCGTTTTCTGTGAATTACGAAACCATTAGAACCATATCAAGGTGCCCATTAGGCCCTTATAATTTTGTATCGCATATAAAAATATATTAGCTTTGATATTGTCTCATAGACTGGACTATCATTATTATGATGGATTTCATGTGTTTCCTTTTGTTAAAACACTTGCGCAACTTTAATGATATAAAGTTGTAGGCTTCGAGCATAATTTCCAACTGTATCATAAGGATATAATGAGACCATTTTTTGTTATCTGCGCTATTGTCATTAAATTGAATAAACTGCTCTTTTTGTTGAATCTATATATTTTTTTATAATTTCCATTTAATGTATGTTAAGTTCATCCTCTCCTTTTATCCCTATTTTATAGCCGGGGAGGTACAGGATACAGAGAGGGTGCAACATTATCACAAAAACGCAGGTCAAACAATAACAGTTAAATGTAATTTTTGTTGATAAAAATATGGAAGAATCAAATGACCTTGACTGTTTATCAAACCCTGTATTTCAAAGTATCAAAAACTTAAGAAAGCCTATTTTTTTAAACTTCGGGTTTGGATATATTTTTAACGAAGTATTATAAAGTCTAGATCATTCTAAAGCAGAATTGGGTTAAATTCCCAATTAAACTTATAATTGATATATAAAATTACACGCTTCGGTGGCTGCATGGCTTTACACGCCACTCTCGCATTTGACCAGATTGTCGAAGACAGGAAGATCGGGATTCAATCCCAGTCGGGTGCAATGAGGGTGGGTTTCCCTAAAAGGTTTTCCACTCTCTCTCCACACAAATTTGGATATACTTCTTTAAAATTAAAATTAACCCTATCTAATCCTTACTTGACGCTAAATATATATATTTAACCACACGTCTTACTACTCTTGAAATTATATATATAAATCCTTGAACTCCCAAAAGGCCATCAAATATTTGACTCCAGTTTAATAAAATGTTGCGGATCCCCCTCCTTATTCTCCAAACACAGCATCTCTTCCTCTTTTAACTCCAGGCACTGTTTTAGTACCAAAAAATGCAACTTTATATGAATAACTCACTTTGCTTTGACTTTTCTTTGCAAGTGAATGTAAACTAATGTAATTCAGGATCCGTTTTTTGGTAGGTCTTACCGTTTAGTCATAAAAAACCTCCAAATAAAGGTCTGCACCGACTTTAAAGTTGCTCCGCCATTTTGAATTTTTTCAGAAGTTAAAAATTATTATCTTTTAACTTTTTGGAATTTTCTCGTTGGTTACAGGCTAAAAGCTATAATTTTGCCAAATTTCAAGTTTCTAGCTCATCTGGAAGAGGGGAAATATTAATGTCAGTGAGTTAATCAGCCACGTGGATTTATAGTAGTATAATTTGTTTCCAAGTTACATTTGCTTAAGGCATAAATATGAGGACCATCTTTTTTCTTTAACTCCATGGCATCAGCAGCAATCGAAAAATACCGAACGAGTGACTGTGACCATATTATACTAAAGATTAAATATTTCAATAAGGTGAAAGGTGGAAGTATAGAGGATCTAATGAGAAGTGTGTCGGAGACCTTCTATGGATAAGAGAAGTGGCCTTGAAGTATAAGGAAGTGTTGTACAGAGCGTATTTTGTACCATTGTCACATATGCAGCAGAAACATAAGCATTACATTTAAGAGAGAATATGAATGTTGAGACCATGGGAATGGAATTTTGTGAGGAGCATGTTAGCTGTCATAAGGAGAAACAGGTTAGGAATGAAGTTATACTGGTAAGAGTCAGGAGTACAGGGAGTACATGGGATGATAGAGGAAGCAAGACTGAGATGTAAGGCATATAATGAGGATGAATAGTAAGAGGATAGAAAAGAAAATTATGGAAATGAAGTATGTATGAAAAAGACCAAGGGATCAAGAAAGCGATAATAAAAGCAGATGACAGAAAGTGTGCAAGTAGAGGATAGTAATGGATGCAAATAAAGAAAAAGAATGATGGAAGGGAGTGGGAAGATGGCGGTATTTTACTAAATGATCCGCCAAGGCTGCAAACAGTTAATGATGATGATTATTTATTATTAGGACCACAAACTAAACGTAATCTCAGTACTCTATTTTTCCTGGGACGGGATGTCTAGATTAAAATCATAGCAGTGTGTACAGGGATGATTTCCTAATAAATGTCTTATTAAACACTCCCTCCACGTAAATGTGTGTAAATTTCCTCTACATCATATATTACTCATCCCTAATTTATTACTGTAGATAAATACGGATAGCCTGTACAGGTAAAAATACGCAGTGCAAAATAAATAAAAGATTGATACATGCTTCATTTATTCACAAGTAGTTCAAGGAAGTTTAATTCCAGATATTTGAAGACGGAAGAAGAATGAATGAAACTAGCTGACGCTGCGATGTTTCGATCATCCAAAGAAGAACAAATTCAATGAATTCTCGAACAATGCAGCGTCTCGCGTCTCCATTGTTGTTTGTTTTAGACAGTAGAGAGGAGCATTTGTTTTTAACATCGATTCTACTTTGTTTTCCAAGAAAAAGATGATTTTCAAAGATACGATGGTTGGTATGTTTACTTTCTTTCAAAATCAGTTTTATCTCCTAAGAATTTTTTTTTTTAATTTGAGTTGAGTAGTAGGCTATCTATAGATAGTTTGATGAACGGGAGGTAGATTGATATTTTTTTAACAGTCTACATTAATTATCAGGTATTCTTTATTTTTAATTTTATTAAAACCTACTTTTTACTTATTAATGGTGTAAAGTAGAATGAGGTGGTTTAGCTTGAATACAGGAGAGTTTATCTTTGCTCTTACAGCATGGGTAGTAAGATGCAGTACAAAAATTAATTAACCAAAAATATTCTGAAAATATGACTTTAAACGATCTTAATTAATGATCGATTTAAGAAATACATAAAAATAACCCTTATACAACAATACACTTAAAAACAAATATCAACAAACTTTAATTGACTATGAATAATTCAGGTCTATAATAATACAATATTAAACCCACTTAAATTTCATTTTGTTCAAATCACTGCATTTTTATGGATGCAGTTATTCTTGTAAATAAATTATTTTTTATAAAAGAAAATCTGTCAGAAAATAAAAAAATAAATTATGTTTTCTTATTCCAGAATTGGAGACCTGAAAATTCCATTCAAGGTTTTTAATATTTTCACCTCTAATTTTGGCTTCATTTCTTCCCTCTGATGAATAAATGCAATCAAAGTCCGAGGTTTCAAAGACAACTAATTTATTACTTTTCTACTAAGTACTCTTGTGAACCCTCCCCTCTACTCTACTCCTTACTTACCCCACCCCTTTTATTTCCACCATCTTTCCTTGAAGCTAATTTTTTCGTAAGATCCAAGGTAAGAGAGCCATACAGTGATATTGTTTGACTTTATTTCTGTTCCGCGCAGGAAATTAAAGTATGCCACAGTGTTTTTCTTTGGTTCTCATCTGAAATCTTTTCATCTTCTTTGCTTTCTTCATTCACTTTTACCGTCCCTTTTATGTCGTAATGTTACAGTACACCGGTGTCCTACCAGAGAGAAAAAAAACCTCTTAAATGAATACTTTTTATGTTGATTAAAAGAAGCCTTACAGTGGACATACTCTCGTAGAAGAAACACAAGACAAGGGGCCTATTGAATCAAAGACGGGGGTAAGGGGTAAGAACACATACACCTCCATAACACAGCCGTATTAAAAGAAACGGTCGGACCATCTTGAGGTAAATTAATGTTAGGGCTTCATGGTACTGCTTCTTTTATCATGTATACAAAAATGAGTACAAGGGACACCAAAATTCGGGGCAAAAAATAGGGTTTTTATTAGAAAAAACGTCTTATTACACGTTTAGGTTGTACACTATGTACTAATCAAGATAATGTGCTAAGCTGGAGAAGGTTGACCTTAGAGGAAGTGTACCCGCATTAGAGTGGAGGGAGAGTGAAAAACAATTTGGTTGGAACACCTTAATTACACCCAACTGGAATTAGAACCCCGATCACCCATCATCGGCAGGTGAGAGTGACGCCTTAAGCTATGTGACCAAAAATAGTTCCTTGCGTTTCTGTTCCATGTGTTTAATACTTTTTTGGGTTTACTTTGCATTTTAATAGAAAAATTAATCAAAGGGTTTATTAGGGGAATTTGTTGAAATGGTGGGCAGGTGAAACGCACCCACATTAGTTTGGAGAGCTGATGAGAAAACCATAGCAATATATGTGGAAAACCACCCACAATAAACCCAGCCTGGAGTTGAACCTCAAACTTCCTCTTCATCTCTCTTCCATTCTACTAATTAGTATTTTTATTCTTATCTAAACACGTATCAAGTAGTGAACATAGTTTAAGTTAAGATTAAATGTAAACTATTTAACAATTATAAACACTAAATTCTATATAAATTTCAGTAAGTGGTTTTGCTTAATTAAACATGTTTACCAGATTGTGTTAAACAAAAAAATATGGACTTCAGTAGGTTTTCCAAATAATCTTGAAAATTTAAAACTTTTTGAATGAAAATTTTTTATATAAATAGATTTCAACTCGGTGGATGTGTTTTATTTACTCGGCTAAGGATAAAAGGAACGGTCAGTAAAATTGTGTGTTGGGGGTGTAGCGGGGTGGACGTGGAGGGTGGTAGTAGTAAAGGGGAGATCAGAGTGGGTTTATCTTCAAGGAGAAATTTCAAGAACTGTTGAACCACCCACCATGTTTTTAAAGGGAACAGTTCTAAGATGGGACACTAAGAATGTTTACTTTAATTTTTAAAGTTCTAGATAAATAGAACGATAGAAGAAGTGTGTGCTCTAAGTAAACTAAAGAAGAGAAAAATATATTATTTTTAAATAAATATATTTCACATTTTATCAAGGCCAATTATATATATATAGGGTCAGGTGCACTACCATGTAAACATAATTTACAGTGACTAATGGAGCTTTATTTAAAACCATTTATACAAAACCAAATGCATATTACCACAGTCACTTTATTTTAATAATCCGTCTGAATCCAAGGCCCGACAGTTGCTAACTTTAGTCTTTAAAATTTTAACTATTTATCGAGAATTTTAGCCTAAGAGAGAAGAACAAATGGGAGTCTACAATCTTATAAGTTTATTATAAATAACTTCATGTCTTGTATAAATATCCAAACGTATAAATGAATTATCAGACGCTTATTTTGAGGTGAGGTAGTATATGTCACGTGTGGGTGATGACAGGCGTGTGTACACAAAAATTTTAGTTGGGAAACATGAAGATACAATATAGCCTTGATAGGTTTGCGGGAGGATAGTGTGAAATGGATTCGAAGGAGTTTTTTTTTTTTTTACAGGCTAAAGGATTACATGGGACATGGGTGTGTGTCAAGGATAGGATTGAATGGTGAGCTTACTTTTGGTGACCATGAACTCTCGATTACACGTTTAGTGGCGCGTGGTCTAACACGCTACTCTTGGAGTGGGACAAGGACTGCCGGTGACTGGGAGATCGAGGTTTGAAGCTCGGTTGGATGTACTAAGGATGGTTTTATAAAGGGGTTTTTCCCACTCTCCCTTTACAGAATAAGGAATACACCTTTATTAATATATTGCCTTCCCAATCCCTAGAAACATTAGTGTAATTAGTAAATAGCGTTATAGCCGGACGGATAGTAAGACGTGGTGCTAAAAAAAAAACTCTCTCCAATTACTTAAGGCCAGAGATGTATGTATTTATTTAGTGTAGGGAATAGTTGGGTGAAATTGTTTAATGGTGTGCATGATCATGTTTTGATTATTTAAAACAATTAAAATTAAGAGCATCGGTTAAAACGTGGGCTAAGAGTCAATCTCATTTGCTCTACTGGTTAGAGGTATGGGAAAGAGGACTGAGATGGATTTGAATCCTGATTGGGTGTTCTGAGAATGTTTTTTTTCCTAATTTGGGGTTCCCCACATTACTGTTCAACATTACACTAAAATGTTTACCTTTCTCTTCTGTATACCAAAGTGTAATTGTGTGGATGGACAGAATCATAAGAGTGTTTTCTATTTGGTACCAGTCTTATACCCGTTCGGTATCTACGACTAGCACTAATACTTATTGTTAAGTATTAGGTAAGGTATATTTTAGATGAAGTGCACACCTCATTTTACATGGAGGTAGAATGGAAAAACCATTTAGGAAAATATACCCCAGTGCACGACCGAGGATCGATAACTCGATCTTGATGTCTTTGGCAGTTTAGATTGCTGCGAAAGTAACGCGTTAAGCCACGTGGTCACCGAAGTGTGTAAGAAGTAAATATCTTAGACCTAATTACACCATTTCCTACTTTAACCATAAAAAGGTTGTAAGGTATTTTAGATTTAGATTCTTACTACTTTTAACAAAAGAATATAAACCAAAACTGTTGTTATGATATTTTTTCTAGCTTTTTTTCCGTGAACATACGAGACATATTTGATTTATTATATTTATGTGTGTGAAAATTTTTAAAACATTTTATCTAGATGCGTTTTTTCAAATTTCGAATGCGCAAACAAATCGTTTTTTAAATACACTGTTAATGTGTTGTTTAGTCTTTTCATGAACATTTATTGTTAGAATGTGTTTGTTTGTCTTCTCCTGAACACTCATTGTTAGATGTGTTTGTTTAAGTACTCAGAAGAATTTATTTATGTCTTTGTGTGTATTTTATGTTAATTTGTTTGATGTAAAGTTATGTAATGTCTCGATCACTTGACCAATAGTATGTGATTATGGTGCCGTAAAAATAATTTGAACCCATCCCGAAGATGTTATAAACTTAAACAACAAACTAAAATTCTATAATTTTTAATGTGGTCAGAACTTCATTAAATGTTTTGAACAACTGCTTTGTGAAGGTGGGAGTGAAAATACGCGAGAAAACTATACATAACTTCTCTTTTGCTAAAATGAACAGAATATTTAATTTCTCTTACAGAAACATAAGTTTAAATTGTTATACACTGGTGATACTAACAGTGAATTATTGTCATTATATAAAAAACCTTAAAACATTCAGACACTGCACTTAAATAAATAACATGAGAATGGCAGCATTGCATTTTTGCAACTTTTATTATGTTCTAAATATATAGCAATAAAGCACATACTTTAAAATTATATTTTATTGAGATATTATTAAATAAATACTTTAATAATATTGTATTTTTGTAAAATTTTATTGAAAAATTATTAAAATATTGTTAAACATGTTACAAAAATATATCTTATTACTAGAAAAAATTAACAAAATATTGTAGGCATTATTTTAAAAAAAAATTTATCTATTCCCAAATTATGTTACTTACGTTAAATTATTACTGTAGTATTTATTTTAAAAAATAGGGTAAAATAACCCGGGGACGTTGACACCCACCCTGGCCCGTTGCGTATTCGAATTCGTGTGCCCCATTTTAACTCCCTATTTTAGAAAATAAACTTTTGTTTAATGACATATAAAAGCGGGAAATAAATAAGGAATACTTGGGGGTTCCCAACCAAATAACTTTAATTTTAAAAAAAAATACAAAAAAAAAATTGCAACGCAACCAATAACAAAAGTTCAAACTAAGGAAAAAAAGTCATTAAATTCAGAAGACTCTTGAGAGTATTAATTAATTGTTAAGTTCAGTAAAGGAAAAATTAAACTTATTTTCCCTTATGAGGCAATTTTTTTATTTTGTGCAAAAAAATTGTGTTATGAAAAACTTACTTTCTCCGTCCGCTCCTCCACCTTGAAACTAGTCCTAATGGGACTGATAAAAGATTCCGAAATTGATGGAGATTTAAAGAATAAGTGTTTGTTCTAGACACTCAATAACTGAGAGGATGAATATACTTTTTAAAAAACTAAGAACACGTGTTTTTTACTATCGAAAATTTAAATTAAAATAAACACAAAATAAGTAGAAAGTTTCATTTTTTTTTTTTTCCCTTTGAAATTCCCTTGTCTTATAAGCATTTTGTAGGGAAATCATAAATTATTAATCAAACACACTTTTGCTGCTGGTATAACCACTACTTTTCGTATTAGACAGATCATGATCGGAGGAGTTCGGGGTTAAAATCCCGTCGGGTACACGAGGGGGGTTTTTTAAAATTTTTCCCCTTTCCCTTCTATGCAAATAGTGCACTTTCTCAATTAACCTTTCCCTGTTCCTAAACTTGAGTCAAATAAATGTATAGTCTTTTCCGAGTTAGTAAGTTCGGTGCTTAAAAAAACTATCAACTAAATCTTTTTTTAAATATCTATTATTTAAGTCTAACTTTTTCTACCTTCAAAAATTTTTCTTATCTTCAGAACCAGGATGTGAATAGGTGTGGGAAAAGGGTGTTCTGGAGTGGTACCTTCCTCCTACAAACCTTGTTTAGAAACCCAAAATAACATTTATAAAAGGGTAAAGGCGAATAGATTTAAAAAAACTAAATAATATTTTTTCAATGATCAACAAATTACTGTACTTTAAAATTTTAACGTGTTTATACTTAAAAATCACGTGAAACTAAAAATGTCACTTTTGATAGATATTGTACGCTAATTTTTTTTTTACTAAATTTGCAGTGAAATGATGAATATTATGCATTGAAAGTTTTTTATTGATTTCTTTTATTTATAATTCCTACTTTTTTTGTTTTTCTATCGCTTTTAATTAAAATTTGATTGCTTTAAAAAATCACAAAAGAACAGGGCTCTTATTCAATTGGGACCACGACTGTCAAAAAGGATGATGTGCCCTGAAAAACTAGAACCAAATGTCCCCTTAATCCGGTAAGTCCTCTTCCAACCTCCATTTGGGCGTGCTTACCTTAGCATGGCCGTCTTTGATAAGGCCAGAGAGTTAATGTGGACTCCGTTGTAATTAGTATGGCTAGAGCTGGTTTTTACGGGAAAAATTTTGTGTATATTTACAGTTTTCTATCATTTAAAAAATTTTTGAGTCGTTAAAATTATTGGGCAGTTAATCTAAATATTTTTAGATTTTCTTTAAACCCAAAATTACTTCGAGTTTTTTAAAAATACAATAATATCAATGTAAAAAAAAAGTTTTAAATTTTTTTTGCATTTTAAAGGAAATGTCTTATGTTCACAAAAACGAATTTAAAAAAATTTTGATGGGAAATTAAAAAAGGGCCAGAAATAGCATTTTTGTTTTACCCCAAATTTTAAAGTTTCGTTTTTAAATTTCATGGATTTGTGAGATCTGCAAATATTTAAATAAAAAAATTTAAAGGGGTTTGTTATGTAATTGTTTGTACAAATTTCCAGCCTTAGGTTTATAACACGAAACATTACTTTTGTAAAGGGGTGTTTGACTTTTCTTCTTTCATGAACAAAAATTTTCACTTCGAAGTTTATCATTCCCATCTTTGATGTAGTTGCAGAAGTACGCTATTATTTCCAAGAGTTTATGAAAACCATACAAATAATTAAGGAAGGAAATGCCACAGAAACAGTATAAATTAAATCTAAATCTGACCTCTTACAATGTATTATACATTGTAAGGGTCCAGATTTAGATTAATTTATTAAAACTGTTTCTGTGGCAATTCCTTCCTTGAATCTATTTTGTCAATGGTTTTCATAAACTCTTGGAAACATTTAGCCTACTTATAACTTCATCAAATATGGGATTGATAAAACTATCGTAGTGAAAGTTTTTGTTCTATGAAAAGAAGAAAAGTCAAACACTTTACAAAAGTAATGTTTCGTGGTTATAAAATCCTAAGGCTGGGAATGTACAAAGCAATTAACATAACTAACTCATCTTATTTTATTTAAATATTTGCAAGATCTCTTCAACATGCACATGAGAATTAAAACGAGTACTTAAGAATTGGTAAAAAAATAAATGCTATTTCTAGGCCTTTTTTTAAATTTCCATCATAATATTAAATGTGTTTGTGAACAGTAAGTACATTGTCCTTTGATTGCAAAAAATAAATTTTAAAATATTATTTTCCATTGATAATTATTGTATGTTTTTAAACTCTGAAGTAATTTTGTTTGTTTAAAGATTTACGTAAAAATATTTAGATTTAACTAGTCAATAAGCTTTAACTGACTCATAAGATTTTAAATGATAGAAACTGTAAATATACACACAATTCTCGTAAAAACCAGCAGATTTGCTAAGGTCTCATGAAGTAATTACAAGCGGATGTTGCCACATTTAACTCTCTGGCCTTTATCTAAAGACAGGACCATGGTATAGGTAAGGATCGGACCAGTGGAGGGTTTGGAAGAGGAACTTTGTTCGGTTAATGGGACACTTGGTTCTAGGTTCAGGGCACATCACTCCAATTGATCAGTTCGGTTTCGTACAATTGAATAAGTGACTGTTCTTGTGTGATTTATGATGCATTCATATTATTAATTAAAAGCGATAGAAATACATAAAGATACATATTAGGAATTTTAAAATAAAGAAAATCAATGTAAACTTTCAATGCATCAATATTCATCATTTCAACTGCTAGTTTAGTAACTAAAAATTAGCCGTAGCAATTCTATCAAAAGTGAACATTTTTAGATCACGTGACTTTAAGTATTAAACACGTTTGAAATTTATAAGTACAGTACATTTGTTGACCATTGAATAAAGATATTATTTAGTTAATTCTTTCTTATTCGGCCTTTATCTCTTGAATGTTATTTTAGGATTCAACAAGGGTTCTGTAGAGGAAAGGTTACCAAAACTCCAGAACATCACTTTCCACACTATTCACATCATGGTTCTGTAAAGATAAGATAAATTTGAATGATGTAGAGAAAAGTTAGACTTAAAGTAATCAGATATTTAAAAAATAGATTTAGTTGATTAGTTTTTTTAAGCACCGCAATTACTAACCGTCGGGATATGACTATACATTTATTTGACTCATGGTTTTGGGAAAAGGAAGGTTTAATTGAGAGGAAGTGCAACCGTATTTGCATAGAAGGTAAGGGGGAAAATTTAAGAAAAGCCACACTCCTGTTGTACCCGATCGGGACTTGAACCCGATCTTCTCCGTATTCAGATGATTCTAGTCTAATACGAGAGTAGTGTGTTATACCTGCAGGCACAAAAGATTGTGTTTGATTAGTTTAATTTATGATTTCATTACAATAAGCTTATAAGACAAGGTATTTAAAGGTATTATATGACCACATTCTCTACTTTATTTTGTGTTTATGGTTATTTTTATATTTTCGTATCAAGTTGAAAAACAGTGTCTCTTAGTTTATTTAATATGTATATTCATCCTCTCAGTCTATTGAGTGTCTAGAATCAACAACTTATTACTTGAAATATTTACATGCATACAGGACAATTCTTTGATCTAGTCTGTATTTAGACTAGTATTGTAAGGAGGGGTAGTGTAGCGGACGTGAGAGAACGTAAGTTTTCATAAACACATTTTTTGAACAAATAAATAAAATATTGCCTCACTGTAGGAAGATTAGAGTTTAATTTTCTTCACATGTTAACTTTAACAAAATTATTTATATCTCTAAGAGTCTTCTGGAATTTATTGACCTTTTTTTCTCTTAGTTGAAACTTTTGTTACTAGGTTGCTGTTGCAAGTTGCTGTAATTTTGTTTTTGTAGTTTTTGAAAATTAATGTTATTTGGTTGGATACTCAAGTATTACTTATTTATTCCTGCTGTTTACTAGTGCATTAAACAAAATGTTTATTTTCTAAGATACGGGATGTTTAAAATGGTGCTATCCACGGAATGTCGTGAATAGCAAGGTTGGCCAGTGTGATGTAAAACGTCTGGGTTATTTCCACCCCGTTTAAAAATTTAAAAACTACAGTAATAATTTTAAAGTAAGTTAAACAGTAATTTTGTTTAAAGAGTAAAAAATAAAATTAAAGCCCTTTCAATATTTTGTTAATTTTTTTTTAAATAATAAGTATTTTTTTTTCCAGTTTAACATTTTTTAAAAATTTTTCAATAAAATTTACAAAAATAAAATATTTTAAGTTTTTTTTTTAATAAAAACCCTCAAAAAAAATTTAAAATTATTAAAGTATGTGTTTTTTGTTATTATTTAGAACTTAAAGAATGTTGAAAAAAATGAAATTGCCCATTTCCTAATTTATTTTTTTAAGTGCCAGTGTCAAAATTTTTTAAGGGTTTTTTTTTATTTTAGGGCAATATTTCACTTTTAGTTTCACCATGTTATAAAAATTTTAAAATTATGTTTTTTAAAAGAAAAAATTAATATTCTTTTTATTTTAGCAAAAAAGAAGTTAGGGTATAAAGTTTTTCCGTTTTTCCCACTCCCCCCTTCACAAAGCAGGTTGTTCAAAACTTTAAGAAGTTTTGACCAAAATAAAAATTTTAAAATTTTGGTTTGTTTTTTAAGTTTATTTTACATTCTTCGGGTGGGTTAAAATTATTTTTCGGCACAAAATCAATACAAATTGGTCAAGTGTTCGGGACTTACATAACTTTTTACATCAAACAAATTAACATAAAAACCCCCAAAAATTTTAAAATTTTTTTTTGGAGAAACTTAAACAAACACATTTAACAATGAGTGTTCAGGGGGAAAAGACAAAACAAACAATTCTAAAAATTTAAATGTTCATTGAGGGAAAAACTAAACAAAAAAATTTTAAAAGGGTATTTAAAAAAACGTTTTTGTTTTGCGCATTCAAAAATTTAAAAAAAACGCATCTAGTTTAAAATTTTTAAAAAATTTTCACACACATTAATATAAATAAATCAAATATTTCTCGTGGGTTCAGGGAAAAAAAAAAAGCTAGAAAAAATATCAATCAACTTTTTTGGGGTTTAATATTTTTTTGGGTTTAAAAGTAGTAAGGATCAAAATTTAAAATAACCTTTTAAGGTTAAAGTAAGGAATGGTGTAATGTTGGTCTAAAATATTTACTTCTTACACCCCTTTGGTGACCACGTGGCTTAACGCCCCTTTTGCAGCAAACTAAAAATGCCAAAAACATCAAAAATCGAGGGTTTTTTTCCCGGGGGGGTTTCCCCCGGGGGGATTTTTTCCCAAAAAGGTTTTTTAATTTTACCCCCCTGAAAATGGGGGGGCCTTTCAAAAAAACCTTTCCCCAATTTTAAAAAATTTTAGAAATTTTTCATAGGTGGGGTACCGGGGGTTTTAAAAAAGGGCGTGAGGTACCTTTTAGAAAAAATTTAGGGGTTTGTCCATCCCCCCAATTTTCCCTTTTGGTATACGGAAGAAAAAGGTAAAATTTTGTGAAAATTTTTTGCCAGTAATGGTGGAACCCCTTTTGGAAAAAAAAATTCTAAAAACCCCCAAAACAAGGATTAAAAAAAATTTCCTTTTTAGTCCCCCCTTTCCCCCTCCCCCAAACCCCGTTAGGGAAAAAAAATTTTGGGGAATTTTTTAACCCCAAAATTTTTAAAACCTTTTCTTTAAATTTTAAAATTTTTGGGGTTTAAATAATCAAACATAAGTCATGACACCATTAAAAAATTTTCCCCCAACATTCCCAAAAACAAAAAAAATACATCCCCTCTCGGGGCCTTTAAAAAAATTGGGGGAAAATTTTTTTTTTTTTCCCCCCCTTCTAGGGGGGGCTAACCTTTTTACAAAAATTTCACAAATTTTTTTTTTGGGTTTTTGGGAAAGGGGAAAAATTTTTAAAAAGGGGGGTTTTTTCCCTTTTTTTTTAAAAGGGGGATTTTGGAAAAAACCCCTTTAAAAACCCCCCCTTTTGAAAAACCCCCAAACCCCCTTAAAACCCCCCGATTCCATTTTCCGGCGTCTTGTTTCTCCAAGATTTGCTTTTTTAGACCCCCCCAAACGTGAAAACGGAGATTTTTTGGTCCCCAAAGAAAAATCACCTTTTAATTTTCCGGGGCCCCAAAACCCCGGGCCCCCTTTGAAAACCTTACCAAAAAAAAAAAAAAACTCCTTCGAACCTTTTAAAAACCCACCCCCCGCAAACCCCTTTTAAAGGGGTTTTTTTGTTTTCATTTTCCAAAACCAAAAAAATTTTTTGTTACAAACGCCTGTTTCACCCACAGTGCCCCTATGATCCCCCACCCCAAAAAACCCCTTTTTGATAATTTTTAAAAAGTTTGGTGATTTTATAAAAGACATAAAAATTTTTTATAAAAAACCTTTTTTAAAATTGTGACCCCCTTTTTTTTTTTCTCTCTTGGCAAAAAATTTTCGATAAATATTTTTAAAAAATTTTTAAAAAAAAAGTTGCAAGGGGCGGGGCCCCTTTGGGGTTTGGGGGCGTAAATTTTTAAAAAAAAAAGGGGGCCGTGGGTAATATGCTTTTTTGGGTTTTTTATAAAGGGTTTTTTAAAAAAACCCCATTGTCACTGTATTTTTGATGTTTACTTTTTAGTGAAACCCCAAAACCCCAAATATTATTTTATATTTGGCCTTGATAAAATGTGAAATATTTAAAATATAATTATTTTTCTCTCTTTAGTTTACTTAGAGCCACCCTTCTTCTTTTTTTATTTACCCCAGAATTTTTTAAATTTTAAAATAACCCCTTTCTTAGTTGCCCCCTTTTTTGAAAGGGGTTCCCCCTTTAAAAAAAATGGTGGGGGGTTTTTCAACAGTTTTTTGGGAATTTTTTTCCTTTTAAAAAAAAACCACACTTGATCCCCCCTTTTTTTAAATTTCCCCCCCTTTCCCCGCCCCCCCGCTACACCCCCCCCAAAATTTTAGGGGCCTTTCCCCTTTTTTCCCTTACCCGGGGGTTTAGTAAAACAAAACCACGAATTTAAAACCCTTTTTTTTTTAAAAAAATTTTTTTTTCATTAAAAAAAAAGTTTTTAAAAATTTAAGTTTTTTTGGGGGAAAAAATATGAGTCCATTTTTTTTTGGGGTTTTTTAAAAAAAATTTTGGAAAAAATGTTAAATTTTTAAACAAAACCCTTATAAAATTTTTTTATAGAATTTTTTTGTTTAAAAATTTTTAAAATAGTTTACTTTTTAAAACTTAACTTAAAATATTTTCCCCCTATTGATTACGTTTTTTGATAAGAATAAAAATACTAATTAGTAGAAAGGAAGAGAGATGAAGGGGGGAAATTGGGTTAAAACCCCGGGGGGGGGTTTTTTTGGGGGGGGGTTTTTTACATAAAATTTTTTGGGGTTTTTACAGCCCCCAAAAAAAATTGTGGGTGGTTTTTTTTTTTTCCCCCCCCCAACCTTTTTTTAAAAAATTTCCCCCCAGAAAAACCCTTTGTTTAAATTTTTTCCCCTTTTTTAAAAAGAAAAAAAAAACCCCCCAAAAAAATTTTTAAAAAAATGGAACAAAAAAAACGAAAAAGGGAAAATTTTTGGTCAATAGTTAAGGCGTCATTTTCCCCCTTTCGATGATGGGGTAAAAGGGGGGTTTTAAAATTTCCCGTTGGGTGTAATTAAGGGTGTTCCAAAAAAATTTTTTTTCACTTCCCCCCACTTTTAATGGGGTACACCCCTCAAAAAGGTAAACTTCTCGCTTTGGCACATTATCTTGATTTTTACAAAAGGTGTAAACCAAAATTTTTGTAAAAAAAATTTTTAAAAAAAAAAATTTTTTTTTTTCCCCCCCAATTTTTTTGGTTTGCCCCTTGTATTCATTTTTGAATAGGGGGAAAAGGGGAAGCAGTCCCATAAACCCAAAAAAATTTTAATTTTTCCCAAAAAGGGGGGGGTTTCCCCACCTTTTTTTTAATACGGCTTTTTTTATGGGGGTTATGTTTTTTCCCCCCCCTTTTACCCCCCTTTTTGAAAAAAAGGGGCCCCCTTGTTTGGTTTCTTTACGGAGTTTTTCCTTTGTAAGGTTTTTTTTAAAATAAAATAAAAAGTTTTTTTTTAAGGGGTTTTTTTTTCTTTTGGGGTAGGACCCGGGTTTTGTACAAAAAGCATTAAAAATTTTAAAAGGGAGGGGTTTAAAATTTGAATGAGAAAGAAAAGAAGAGGAAAAGATTTCAGTAAAAACCCCAAAGAGAAAACACGGTGGATATTTTTAATTTCCGGGGGGGGAAAAGAAATAAAGTCAAACAAATCATGTTGGCCTCTTTACATTGGATTTAGAAAAAAATTTTTTTTAAAGGGGAAAAGATGGTGGAAAAAAAAGGGGGGGGGGGGTAAAAAGGGGAGTGGGTAGGGGGGGGGGTTTTTCAAAGGGGAGTATTTTGTAGAAAAGTAATAAATTATTTTGTTTTAAAAAACCCCGGGGGGTTTTTTTTTTTGAATTTATTCCCCAGAGGGAAAAATTTCCCCCAAAAAATTTAGAGGTGAAATTTTTAAAAAAAACCAAAAAAGGGGTTTTTGGGTTTTCCCCTTTTGGGGGAAAATTTGGGGAAAAAAAAATTTTATTTTTTTATTTTCTGACGGATTTTCTTTTAAAAAAAATAATTTATTTACAGAAAAACTTTTTTCCCAAAAAAAAGGGCAGTGATTTAAAAAAAGGGGGAAATTTGGGGGTTTTTAAATATTGTTTTTATTATGACCTAAATTTTTTCCTAGTAAATTTAAATTTTTTGGTTTTTTTTTTTTTTTAAAAGGGGTTTTTTGTTTTTTTAAAGGGTTTTTTTTTTTTTTTTTTAAAAATCAATTTTTTTAAAATTTTTTTTAATTTTTCCATATTTTAAAATTTTTTTTTGGGGAAATTTAATTTTTTGGGGGGCTGCATTTCCCCCCATGCTGTAAGAGAAAAATCTCCTTTTTTCAAGCTAACCCCCCTATTACTTTACACCTTAATAAGAAAAAAAAGAATTTTTAAAAAAAATTAAAAAAAAAAAAGAAAACTAAAAATTTAAAATTTTGGACTTGAAAAAAAAATTTCAATTACCCTCCGTTCTCAAAAAAATTATAATCCCCCTATTTACTCAAAAAAAATTAAAAAAAAAATTCTTGGGAAAAAAATTTATTTTAAAAAGGAAAAAAAAAACCCCCCCCAAAACCTCTTTATTTTGAAAATACTTTTTTTTGGGAAAAAAAAGTGAATCGTTTTTAAAAAAACAAAGCCCCTCTCTACGTCAAAAAAAAACAAACAAGGGGAGAGGAACGCTGATTTTTAAAAATTTCAAAAAATTTTTGTTTTTTTTGGGATGATCTTTAAACATCGCAGGGTCAGCTATTTTCTTTCATTTTTTTTCCGTTTTCAAATTTGGAAAAAAACTTTTGAATATTGTGAAAAAAGTGAACAGGTTTTAATTTTTTAAAACTTTTTTTCCAAAGGATCCGATTTATTACGTAAAAAATTGGGGATGGGGAATAATGATTAAAAAAAATTTTTAACATTTTTACGGGGGGGGATTTTTAAAAAGACATTTAGGGGGGAAAAATCCCCCTTTGTACACATGCTATGTTTTAATTAACCCCCCCCCCCGGGGGAAAAATAGGTAGTTGGTTTTGTTTATTTTTTTGGTTTCCAAAATAAAAATTTTAAACCCATCTTAAAACGTTTGACCCTGTGGGGATCATTTAGTAAAATCCCCCAATTTCCACTTTCCCCACATTCTTTTTTTTTTTTTTGGTCTTTAAATTTTCCCCCTTTAAAATTTTTGCCCTTTTATTATCGCTTTTTTCCCCCCTTTTTGGGGGGTCTTTTTACTACTTTTTTCCCCAAATTTTTTCTTTTCTATCCTTTACTATCCCCTTTTTTTTGCCTTAAAAATCTAGTTTGTTCCTCTTTCCCCCTTTCCCCCCTGTACTCCCCTTTTCCCGTATAATTCTTTTTCCCCCTTTTTTTTTTTTTTTTCCCTTATGACACAACTGCTCCTAAAAAAATCCCCCCGGGGGTTTCCAAATTATTTCTCTTTAAATGAAATTTTTTGTTTCTGCTGCTTAGTGACAATGGTACAAAAAAACCCTCTGAAAAAACTTCCTTATACAAAAAGGGCCCCCTTTTTTCCCCCTGAAGGTTCCCCCCCACACTTTCATTAGATCCCTTATTTACCTTTCCCCTTTTTTAAAATATATTTTTTATTAAATGGTCAAGTCACTCGTTGGGTTTATTTTCGTTTTCGTGACCCATGGAGTTAAAAAAAAAGATGGCCCTCAAAATTTATCCCTTTTAAAGCAAATTTTTTTTGGGGAAAAAAATTATATACAAAAAATCCACGTGGGGGTTAACTCACTGTTTTTAAAATTTTACCCTCCCCAAAAGAGTAAAAAACTTGAAATTTGGCAAAATTATTTTTTTTAGCCAAAAACCCCAACGAAAAATTTCCAAAAAAAATTTTAAAAGAAATTTTTTTTAACTTCTGAAAAAATTCAAAATGGGGAGTTTTTTTAAAGTCGGGCAATTTTTTGGGGTTTTTGGGACTAAACAAAAAGGACCTACCAAAAAGGATCTGAATTACATTATTTTTTTTTACTTGCAAAGAAAAGTCAAAGAAAAGTGATTATTCATATAAAGTTGTTTTTTTTTTGGGTACTAAAACGGGCCCCGGGATTAAAAAGGGGGAAAAAGAGAGCTGTGTTTGGAGAAAAAGGGAAAGGGGGGATCCGAAACATTTAAAAACTGGGAGTAAAATTTTGGGGGGGCCCCTTTTGGGAGTTAAAGGGTTTTTTATTTTAAAAATTTTTCAAGAGTAGTAAGACGTGGTTTTTAAAATATATATATTTAGCGTAAAAAGGGGTTTTGGGGGGGTTTAAATTTTTAAATTTTTAAAAAGAAAAATTTCCAAATTTTGGGGGGAGGAGGGGAAAAACCCTTTTTGGGGGGAAACCCATATTGCCCCGATGGATTGAATCCGTTTTTCCCCCTTTCTTCGAAAATTTGGGAAAAAATGGGAGAGTGGCTTTTTTAAACCAGCAGCCCCCGGGTGTAATTTATTTAATTTAAGTTTAAGGGGGTTTTTTAAAACCCAATTCGTTTTAAATGATTTAGACTTTTTTAATACTTCTTAAAAAAAATACCCCCAAAACCCCTTTTTTTAAAAAAAATAGGTTTTTTTAAAAGTTTTTGATACTTTGAAATCGGGGGTTTTGATAAACAGCAAGGCATTTAAATTCTTAAATTTTTTTTTCAAAAAAAAATTCCCTTTAACTTTTTTATTTTTTTGCCGGGTTTTTTGTGATAATTTTCACCCTCTCTGTTTGCCCCCCCTTTTTAAAAAAAGGGATAAAAGGGGGGGATGAACTTAACATCATTGGGGGAAAAATTATAAAAAAATTATTTTTTCAAAAAAAAGGCAGTTATTCAATTAAATGACAATAGCCAGATAACAAAAATGGTTCTTTTTTCCCCTTATTTTACTTTGGGGAAATTATGCTCGAAGCCTCAACTTTATTTTAAATTAAATTTTTGCGCAAGTGTTTTAAAAAAGGGAAAAACATAAAACCATCATAATAATATAGTCAGTCTATGGACTTCAAAGTAATATATTTTTATATGCGTTTACAAAAAATAAGGGCCTAAGGGGGACCTTGATAGGGGGCTAATGGTTTTTTTAATTCCAAAAAACGATTCATAAATTAAAAATTTAAATTTGAGACTATACAACGAGTCACCAACTTTAGGGTTTTACTAAACCCGCATAAGCCAAACCCCCCCGGGACTAAAAGACTACTTAGATTTTGGAACTAAATTCCATAATTAAAAAAATTTTGCTGTACAAACAAAACTTTTCGTTAAAAAATTTTAAAACATCCCAAATTTTAAAAAACCCAAAAAAAAGTTCTTCACTTACGTTAAAAAACAAAAAAAAATTTTTAAAAAATAAAAAAATTTTCTTCGAAAAAAAAATTTTCTCTACGATTCCAAAATATAAAAAAAAAGTCAAACTTTTTAACGCACTAATGAGGAATTTCGAGAATAAAAATAAAAAAAAAGTTACAGGCCCGAGCGGCGACCTTTTTAAGATAATTTTTTGGGGAAAATTTTTTTTCGACAAAATTTTAAAAACGTTAGATTTTGAAAGGGTTTTAAATGGGAAAAAATTTAAAGTTTTTAAATAATTAAGTTCAAAAACTCCCCCGTCAAAAGGGGAAAATTTTTTTACATTTTTAAAGTTTTTCCCCCCATTGTCCAATCCATCAAGGTCTGGCGTCGATCGTTGATCGAGGTTGTCGATTTGGCAAGCTTGCACACCCCTTATATAGGATTTCTTTTTTTGGAAAGAAGGGGGAGTACCCAAAAAATTTGTGACGTTTAAGATGTTTTAAACAGTAGTTCCCCATTGTGTTTCCCCCTTGCTCCACGGGGAAATTTCCCTGAATTCCCCAATACCCGATGTTTTGAAGGGGGTTCTTAGTTCCGTCAGGGGTCGGATTAAAAAATTTTTTTTTATTATTTTTGTAGTTTCGGTTTTTTTCACGCAGTAAAGGGAGTCCCCGGGCGTTTGTTACCCAGGGGTTCCTTGACCCACCCCCCAATTGGGGGCCCGGGGGCGGCCCCCTTGCGGATTTTTTTGGACGATTAGTATTTTAAGGGAAAAAAAAAATTAAAAACTTAGAAGGGATGATTAAAAAAAATTTGTCCAGCTTTTTTTCTTACCCCACAAAAACTACAACCAAAAAAAATACTATTTTAGGTTTAAAATTAGTTGAATTTATTTTGGGGCGGGGTGTATGCTTGTTGTTTTTTTGTAAATTACCCCAGAATGTTAAAACCTAATAAATCGTATGGGGGGGGGTCCAGTTGTAAAAATTTACCTAATTTTTTCTTTAAAATTTTTTTATTTACCTTGGATGGCCCGATGATTTTTGCTTGTTTTCATATGGTGCAAAATAATTTATAAGCATTGTAGAAAAGGAAAAAGTAAAAATTTAACAAGAAAGAAACAAAATTTTTTAAAATAGATTCAGGGAAAAACAAATTTAAAACTTGAAACTCCGGTTTTTTTTGTAAAATTTTTTTTTAAAAAAACCCTTTTCAAAATAGGGAAATTCAGCCTAATATTTAAAAAAATATCTTTTTTTTAAAAGCAACCTTTATTATACATCTTTTCAATCCCTAGGGGGATACAATTTTTATTCCAAAAATTTTTTAAAAAAAAAAGGGGATAGTGCCCCACAAACGGGCTTTTCATAATTTATCTAAATTTTATATTTTTTAAATTTTAAAAAATTTAAATTTAAAAAAATAAAATCGTTATTTGGAAACAAAAAAAGGGAAAAAAAAAGTACAAAGGGAAAATAAATGAAAAATTAAAGTTACGGGAAAAAATTATTTTTCTGGTTTTTTAACTCCCCATTTCCCAAAACTCTTTATTTTGAAAAAATTTGGGTTTTTTCTGGTTAAAAATAATAAAAAAAATTGTATTTTATTTTTCCCTAAAATGATTTTTTGGATTTTAAAAAAACGGGAAAATTTTCCCCTTTTTTCACAATTATTTAGATACCCAAAAAAGACTTATCATTAAAAAAAATTTGGGGAGGGCTATCTAAAAATAATTTTTTTTTTGATTTAAATTATTTTTAAAAAAAACCCAATAGTTTCGGGTATTGGCAATATAAAAATACTTTTGTACCCTTGTTGTACACAAAAAAAACTATTTAAGTTTACCCCAATAATTTTAAAATTCCCCATAGAGTAAGAAATAAGTCTTTCAAAAAGTTTGTTTTTTTTTTTTTAAAAACCCCGAGGGGAAAGGTTTGTACAGCATGATTACTCTACCTTTTTAAATTTAAAATCAATTTTCCTTTTTATTGGTCTAAATTTATAAATAAAGGGGTTTTTAAATTAAAAAAATATCCCAAAGGGTATGCAACCCCAAAAAAAGTAAAATTTTTTTAACCAAATTCAAAAATTTCAATACAAAAATTTTTCCCCCTTTTGAACCCATATTGTTTTTTTTTTTGGTCCAATATAAAAAGGGGGGCTTTAATTTTTTAAAAAAAAAATGATAAAACTTTAAAGGGGGCAAATTTTTGCTTAACGCAAGTATAGCAAAAATTTTTTCTCGGTTTCTTTTGTATATTATTTCTTTTTAAAAATTTTTTCGATTTTGAGTAAAAAATCCCCCCAATTTTTTTTAAAAATTTGGTTTTGGGAGGCCCCTGAATTTCCCCTACTTTTTTTTTTGGGTTTTCCGGGGGTCATGAAAAGTCGAATTTACAAAACAAAATTTTAATTTTTTTTTTATTTTCAAAAAAACTTATTTTCCCCAGGGTCGAGACCCCGTAAAAAGGACTATTTTTTTTTTAAAAATTTTGCACCACTTTAAACCCCGTTCGGGGTTAGTTTTAAAATACAAATTTTCGAAAAATTTGGGTTTTTGGAATTGGGAAAAGGGGGAAAAATTTTTGAGGAAGTGAACCGTTTTTCGTGGATGGAAGGGGAAAAAACCCTCTGGGGGGGTAAAAAACCAGCTACCGACCGAATTCAAACCCCCGACTCCCCCCCCCAAGTAAAACTAGTGCTTAGCCAATTACGCCCCAGGGGGGTTTTTAAAAAGCCCCAAAGTAAGTTGATACCTTTTGTTTTGTGACTGACCCCTTTTTTTATAAAAATTTTCCCCTTCCCTGCGAGAAAATTTAAAAAATCAAAAAAAGTTTTTTTTTATTATTTTTATTAGTCTTTTTTAAGTCCACAATCCATCAAGGGGTTTTTTGGGGACCTCTCTTTTTCCTTTTCCCCCCTTTCCCCCCCCTTTTTTCCCCAAATCAGATGGATCAATCAATCCCCTTATTGCTTTGGAAATTAATGTGACAAGTTTTGTTTTTAAAAAAATTTTTCTTTTTTTTGGTTTAGCAAATTTTAAAAAAAAGGGGAAAAGGATGGAAAAAAAAATTGGTCGTTTAAAATCCCCCCCCCCCCCTTTTTTAATTTTCCATTTCCCCCCCATGAATTTGGGACGTAGAAAAAACCAGGGAGTGGTTTAGGTTCACATTTTGTTTTACGAGGGGGGGACAGATGAAAAAAAAAAATAACAAGGCAATAAGGGTGGAAAAGAACAGGAGTTTTTTAATGGTGGCCTGGGCGGTTGTCACAGTGAAATGATGGTTGTTTTTAAAAGTTGTGTAGGTTTTGGTATGTGAGTTTGTGGTGGAGAGTTTAAAAATTTTTCATAGTTTTTTTTGCCCCCTGATTGGGGGCGATTGAAAGGGGGGTTTTTGGGGGGGAAGGAAAATTTTAAAAAAAAAAAATTTTAAAAAAATAAACAAATTTTTTAAAAAAAATCCCATAAACACCCACGATCGACCTTCCCAAACCCAAAAGGGGCCCATGTTGGATTAAGTGAAAAAATTTTCGGATAAAGGGTGTCATATAGTCGTCAACGCCCCCTCCCCCTTTTAATTTTTATTTGTTTTAAGGGGCCCCACTACCGTTTTTAAATTTAAAGGGTTTTGAGTCGGGTTTTTCCCAAAAAACACGCTTTATAAAAAATTCGGGAAACATGGGGAAAAAACGGGATTTTGGGGTCTTAACCTTTCCCTTTTGGGCCCAAATTAACCCAAAGAGGGGGTTACAATTCTTTAAAAAAAAGAATAAAAGAAGACATTCCCACTTTGGTGGATGAAGGTTAAGGATACTTCCCAATAGTTTTAAATCCCCGATGGGGGGGGGACGGGGTTAAATTTCTTGGTCGGGGTACTAGGGGGTTTTTCCCCGAAGGGTTTTCCCCCCCTTTTTTCCACGAAATTCGGGTACATTTTATAAAATAACCTTCCCCCACGTTTAATATTAGCGAAATTTAAAGTACATAAATTTTATAACCCCCGAGTATAGAAAAAATTTATGAAAAAAAATTTTTTTTTTTTGAAATTTTAATATATATTTCTTGTTTTCCCCCTCATTATTTATTTAATTTTAATTGTAATTTTTTTTTTTGTCATCCATCATAAAAAAAAAAAAATTTAAAAAAAATTAAATAGGGGGAAAATTTAAAAATATGACCCGGGGTTTTCCTACCCCGTGGCACGTTTTTTAAAGGCGTTTTTCAGAAATAAGTCGTTTGTCGGGGAAAAAGAGGTTGGGGTTTAAAAATTTGGAAAAAAGGTTTTGAAAAAAAGGGGGGACTTATTTATTTTTTTTAAATTTTGGGTTTTTTTATCCTTTTTTTTTGGAAAAAACAAGTGTTTTTCGTTAATTTTCCCCCTTCTACCCCCCTAGATTTTTTGTAGGATTACCTTTAAATTTTCCCCTTTTACTAAAACTCGAAAGTCACGGCCGTATTTTAAAAGTACCCCCTTTTCCTATCTTGAGTAGTTTATATTCCCCTTTTTAATATCTCTTTCAAACCTCCCCTTTTCCCCCCATCAGCATCTAGGTTTTAAGGGTTTTTTCTTTCCTTTGGGGGTTTCCCCCGTAAAAAACCTTTTAAATGGTTTTGAATTTCCCCCTTCACACTGCTTTATTTGCCCCCCGAAACCCTAAAACACTTGTTTTTTAGTTGTTTGGTGAGGTACGGGAGTGACGAATTATTATGAAAATCCCCTTCCCATGGCCTCATTTTTTTAAAAACCAAAATATTTTCCTAAAAAAATTTTTTTTTAAAAAACCCAAAAATTTTTTTTGTCTTTTAAAAGGGAAAAAAATTACGTTTCAACCATAAAAAAAAACCCCGGGTTTTAAAAATTTTTATGGCTTTGTAACTGATTTTTTATATTTTTGGGTCAAACTTTTCAATTTAAAAAAACAAATAATATAGAATTGCAAAAATTTGCTTAACCTCAAATCAGCTAAATGTTTAAAAAAAAATTTTCAGTGGGGGCCCGGCACGTGATGTTTCATCGTCATTTAAATTTCTAGGTTACTTTTTTTTAAGTGTTTCAAAATTGTTTGTTTCTGCAGTTTTGAAGTAGGTGTCCATTTTTTCTTCTTTTAAAAAAATATCATTTATAAAGTTTAATTTTTAGTTAAATTACCCCGCGAGAATATTTATAAATTTAAAATAATTAAAAATTTAAAGGGGTTTTGGGAGACCCCTGTTTTTAGAGTATGGGGGGAGAAAAAGGGTTTTGAACCGTCAACTGTTTGGGTTTTATTTTCGGTAGGGGGGGGTGGTGTTCCATCTTGGTGGGTATATGAAATTTTTTTTCGATAGTTTTAAATTCCGGATTGATAAAAATTTGTTTTTTAATGAATATTTAAAAAAACCCCCTTAAATCTTCTTTTTTAAACCCCAATGATAGTCCGTTTTTTGGCCAATAGCCTAAATTTTTTCCCCTTTCATTAGACTAGGACTACCAAAACGGGATTTTTGGGTTTTCAAAAAGGTAATGAACTGAATTTTTTTTTCCCCAAAATTTTTTTTCCCCCCCCCAAACCCCCTTTTTGGGACACTTTTTTAAAAAACCCTTTTCCTCCCCAACACTTTAAATTTTTAATACAATGCGTTTTAGTAATATTTTATTTTATAAAAAAAAAACCCGAACGTTTGTAAGCCCAGGGTTTTTCTAAGAATAAAATATGTAAAACGGGTTAAAATTATAAGATTTTTTTTTTTTAATTTAGCTCCGGGGTTTTTTAGAATCTTTTGTTTTTAAAAGTTTTTTTGACATTATGGGGGGGGGGGTAGAGAAAAATTTTTATTTTTCATTATAAAATTGTTAGGGGTTTTTTAAGTAAATTAAATCACCCCCTTTTTCAGGTCTCTCGTTTTTAAAAAAATTTCCCCTGGATTTATTAAGCGTAAATAGAAAAAATTTTGGTTTTTTTTTAAATAAACAAAAAATATTTCCCCTTTTTTAAAAACAAATTTTTTTAAAAACCCTTTCCCCTTAGTTGAAAAAAATTGGGTGAGTTTTTGGGTCTTATTTTTACTTACACATTTTTAAAATTTTTTTTAAATGACCCAAAAATAATTGTTCTATATTATCAACTAATTTTATTTTTAAAACTTATGTCTTTGTGATCACAAATATTTATGATTTTCAAAACGGGCCTATTTTAGGGAAAAATCATTATTTTCGTGGAAAAATTTGTTACGTTTGACTGGAAAAAGGGTTGCAAAATTTTGATGATTTACTAGGAAAAAACACACCCCCCTCGGTGGGTAGTTGGCTAAATTCTTTTCTTTGGTTGGGTTTTTTCCCAAAATGGTTTTTTCCCTCTCCCCCACGCAATTTTGGACAATTTCCCCTTTTTCAACCCTTCCCCAAAATTTCCCCCCCCTTAAGGGGTAAATAGTACTTAAAGGTATAACCCGGGAAGGGTAGAAAAGGTGTAAAAAAATTTTTTAAAAAATACTAGAAATATTTATACATTAAATATTTTCCCCAAAAAAATTTTACCTGTTAATTTCAAGACAAACGAAGTATCAATTTACAAACATTAATTAAAATTTTTATGCATCGAACAAATGATTCGGTTTTTTATTAAAATTTTTTTGTTCCCTAATTTTTATGTACGAAAATGTTTTTTATTTTTTAAAAACGATTTTTGGAAAATTTTTCGATAACATTCATGTCAATTTAATGGGGTTTAAAAACCCAAAAACCCCAAAAAAAAGTTTTTTTAATTAAACCCCAATGTTTTTATTTAATTTCCATATACACCCGATTGAAGTCGTGGATAAATTTATGTTTTCTTTGCCTTATTAGGGGGTTGGGGTATTGTTTTTTTCGGTCCCAAAAAAAATTCTTCTCACCTTTAAGTTCGGGAAGCTGTAAAAATTTTTTTGGGAAAAAGATTGAAAAAAAGCTTTATTGAGGTTTATTTACGAAACAGTGCCTGTAAAAGCAAGTTATCTTTTACAAAAATTTTTTTTTTTTTTTAAATTTTTTAACTTTTCAACAATGCTGTTTTAGTCCATTCACGAAAGTTTTGGTATTTTATGAAGATTGAAAAATTTTCTAAAAAACACTTTTTTATTATTAATTGGTGTTGTATTTTATATCAATATTAAAAGTAATATAAAATGATTTAGTCGTCAAATTGAAATAAACAAATTTTTTAAGGGGAAAAAATTTTCTTGCAAATGGTTTTTAGGCATTTGATACCCAAAAGAAAGCCAAAGCTAAAACCACTTTAAAAAAAAATGATTATCTTTTGAGTAAGGGGCTAGCACTATTTTTTTTATGGAAGATTAGATGTCCTGTTATCTTATTTTTACACCAAAATATTGTAATTATAGGTGACCTGGTGGTTTAGGGGGAAGGTTTTCAGGGTTCTGTGCTGGCGGCCGGGTTCAATCCTCGGGCCGGCACAGATTTCAAATTTTTTTCTGATTACCCAACCCTTTCCCTTTACCCCTTTTACAAGACATCTTGTGAATGTGGGGTGCCCGGCCTCCACCGTGGTTCGGATTCCACGTTAAACTGTAGGTCCTTCATTTATCTACAATCACCCACCATTACACAATTTGCGTAAACCCCGAATGGGTAGTAAGACGTGTGTAATAATAATAATAAAATAATAATAATAATATTGTAATTATCAAAATTTTGGAGTGAGATTTCAATTTACATGACAAAAAACTGTCGGGCGAGTAAATTAAAATCCACTAACGTAATGAAGAAGTACCCTAATTTAAATCTGTGTTCATCTTCTTCCCAAATTTTTTCAATTCCGTATTGACCCGTATGCAAGTTTTAAGATGAGTGAAACAGGAGGTGGTGGGTAAAAATAATTGATTTGTATCTACTTTGCGAAAATCAATGCCCTTATAATTCTTTTTCCCCTTCATGTCGACATCCTGCCCTTTCATAGGGGATATATTCTTTCCGGTATGAATATTACTCATCTCATCTTCATAATCATTAACACACCCGGGCTCATGGTTTTTTTGGGAAACATAGTTTTCCAATGAATCCTGTACCCCCAAACACCTTTCTTCCTCCACAATGACCAAATCCTGCCTCTCTCCTCTCCCCTTCTTCCGCCCCTTTACCACTTTTCCCTTTATTTTTCTTGGTTCCTCCCACCAACTTCATATCTATCATCTTCTTTGGTTTTTTTTCCTTTTCATTCTACTTAATGCCCGTGTGACCTTAGTCGTAACTTCTCATCCTGCCCGGTTTCCCTTCTTTACTATTCCCTCACTTTTTTCATTTTTCATCCTATCATTTTTTTTCTCAGAAATTTAATTTCATGGGCTTGGTTTTTTCTTAGATCCTCCCTCTTTTTTTTTACTATATTTACATGCGTGGGCTATATCAGTATCAGTAATAGTATTTTCTGTAAATCCCCTTTCTTCCTCGGCACTTTGGTTATTGATTCTTTAATATGCGATCCCTCAGTTTTAATAATTGCCGGAAAAAATTTGGGGCGTACGATTTCCCGGATAGTATGTGGTTAGAAAATTTTCGTACTAAACCAAAAGTCCCGGGTTCGATTCTAGTGACCAGGTTCATTTTTTTAAAAAATTCAGAAAACTTTTATTTGTTTTTACACTTTTTTTAAATTTGATTCATCGGAATTTTTTCTATTTAGGTTTTTCAACAAAACATTAATTATGTCAAGAATTTTGGAAAAAAAAAAAGTTTATTGTTTTTTTTTAAACATTTCCAAACTTTTATATCTAAAATATAATATTGAAAAAGGTTTATATTAAACAACTTTGAATTAAATTTCTTCTTTTTATTTGGGTTTTTTTTCAATAATTATTTGACATTGTTTTACAATCATTTTTAAAAAGGGTTTTTTTTTTAAATTAAACAAACTCACAAACAAAATTTTTTTTTTTTGCTCGTTCAGTTTCTTCGTTGCTGCTGCTGCTGCCAGTCATGGGACATATCGCCGAAACCCGGGAACACAGTTTATAGGAGGTGGCGAATGCCCTTTTTTTTACGCCGTATCTATGAGAGTTTACAATGACAATGATTTAACTTTTTTTTCCTTTAATCTTTTTAAAAACGACACAAGGATTTATTTGATAATTTTGTACCTGGAATAAAAATTTTAAATAATTAGATTATAATTTAGTTTAAAAAAATGTGCATATTAGGGCCTTTACGAACTAAGTTTTCATTAAAGTTTATTTTTTATTGCTTATTTTTTGGGAGAACACAGTGGCGTATTTTGGGTATGTTAGTCCTGCGCTGCATACCAAATATATGGATAGTTTTTTGTTTAATTCAATTTCTTCTGTGTGAATGTGTATACACTAATGTTTAAATAGTTAAAAAATATGCATGTAAGAATAAATTTTTTTAAAAACTAATATTGGTTCATTTCCCCGAATACTGTGTTTTAAGAATTCTTTTCCAAAAGGTTTACGTAAAACAATAGGAAACCCAGAGTTTGTACTTGAAAAACGCAGGCAAATAGGGAGGCTTTTTTAAAAACCTTCCAATGTTAGGGGGTGGCCACACATTTCCCTTTTCCGCTCACACATGCCAATGAGCTCACTTTTTACACCCAGTCTGCTGTTAATGTGAAGAAAGCAAAACCCTTGTGCCAATTTTGAAAAAAGATTAAAGTTCAATGTTTATTTATTTATTAAGAAATTAGGTATATTTTAAGAAGATTATAAAAACATATATAAAATTAATTGTAAAATAATAGTTTTATCTAACAAGCTGTAAATTATAAAAAATTAAATACTTGAGTTTTTTGGTTTTTAGTCCATGTTTATCATGTTTTGGCAAAAACATTTACCCACTTTTAAATTTAAGTCCGTAACCACTGCTTTTTAAAACCAGTGTTGCTGCACGTAGTTTATCATCTGCGTCTGTAAATCAGAAAAATTTTGGTTTGCCATTGGTATGGTACCAAAAGTTGTGAGGTAAACCCTGTATTTTCGTATAGTTTCGACATGTTGTGTTTAAACCCAATTCCGTGAGATTTGTGTAGAGAAAGGGTTAAATGACGCCAACTGGTATGGATTGTTTTTGTTGTTCGAAAATTATTTTAAAAAACCTTTTTTTTATATAATCCAAAATTGAATATAAAATTTTTTTTAAAAATTTATAAATTTAATTTTTTAAAAATGTATCTAAAAACGACAAACTGTGTTCCCCCTTTTTTAATCTAAAAAAATTTTTTTCCCCCCTTGGGGTTTTTTTTTAAAAAAAGGGTGCGTGGTTAAAAAAAGAAATTTGTTATAAGGATTTTATTGGAAGGGGGTTGGGGCTTGAACAATGTAAAAAAATGAAAAAAATTTAGGGAGATACTAAAGTTTGTTACCCAAATGTATATTCCAACCCTAAATTATGTTTTTTAGCTCGGCCCATTTTTTGTTTTCCAACCCACCCCGTGAATTTCTTTTCCTACCCCCCCCTTAAATTTTTAAAATTTTATAGAATTAATTGCTTTGGACTAAAATTTAAAATTTACGTTCGGAAATTTTGCAAAAATAGTCCAAAAAACCAGGCGTGGAATACTTTTTCCCGTTTTTTTACTGTAGTTAAATATCTAGGTGTCAGCACACTTGTTTAGATAGAAGTGCTTGTTACGGGTTTAGGTGTTTCACATGTAGAGTGGGGGGAAAGGGGGGGGGGTGGGGTGACGAGGCTATTTTAAACCCGGTTGACGGTAATTCTTTTTTTTTCTTTATAAAAAGGTCGTGGGTTTTAATAGGTTTTTTGTTTTTGTTTTAATTTGATTTTAGTTTGTGTTTAATTAATTAACAAAGAACCCAAAAAAGTAGGGTTGTGATTTCCCTTTTCAAGATTTTTTAAAAGGGAAAAGTAAAAAAAAATATATTTTCTTTAATTTTTTCGGGGTAAACCCCAGCCATTTACTTTGGGGGGGCTTAAAAAAGGCGTAGCAAAAATTAAATTTTGAGGGAGAGAGGGTTTGGGGTTGAAAACCTCCAATTGTTACGAGTATTTAAAATTTTAAAATGCTTTTATAAACCCTTGGGATGTTTTTGAAATTTAAAGAGATTTAAATAATGAAATGGGATCGAAGTCTTTTAAAAAGTTTTTCAATTGTTTTTGTGGTAACGGTAAACCCTTTTGTTTTTAAACCCCTTTTTTTGATCCCAAAAAGTTTTGTAAGTTTGTAGTTTAGTAAAAAAATAATTTTTGGGACCCCCCCCTTTTTTGAAAATTAGATAAAAAGTGTCCGTAAAGGGTTTAAAATGCTTTTGTACCAAATTAAATTTTTTTTTTCAAAAAAATTTGGGTTTTGAGGGTATGAAAAAAAAAATAATGTAATTTTTTTTTCTAAAAAAATTTTTTTTGGGGAAAAAAAATTGAGATAATTTTTTTAAAGGGTTTTTTGTCATTAACATAAAAAAAAAATATACGAATGAGTATGTAGCCCTTTTTTCGCATTTTTTGATTTTATTATTTAAGGGGTAAAATAAAAAATAAAAAAATTTAATGGGGCAAAATTTTGGCCCACTGTGCTTTTGGCTATTTTTTTTTTTTTAAAAAAGGCAAGGAGGCAAAAAATTTTTTAAAAGAGTTTCATTTCGAATTTTTAAAAAATTTTTTGACATAAATATTTTTTTTTTTTATGATTTTCCCCTTATACAATGTTCATGTTTTAGATATAGATAATCAATTTAGTTGGTAAGGAGGAAAGAAGATTTGGGGGGTTTATCTCCCCCATTTTTTTTTGGAAGAGGGGAAAAAAATTTGGGAAAAATCCCCAAAATAGACCCCCCCCCGGGTTTGCCCCCCCAAGTGCCCCGCTACCCCCGGCCCCAAATTTAAAACTAGTGCCCCTTAGCCCACTCCCCCTGAAGTGGGTTTTTTTTTTTAAAAAAGGGGGGTGTTTACATTTTTCAAATTATAGGATTTCAAATTTTTTTCCAAAAATTTTTGGGAAAAAATTTTTTTCCCTATGGGTTTGATTTTAAAATTGAGAAAATTCTCCAGGGTGTCATGAAGGGGTTTCCCAAGAGAGGTCCCGGTTTTTTGGGGCAAAGATGGGGGCCAACTTTTTAAAGTGAGGTCCCATGTGGTTAAAAAACGACCCCTCCAGTTTTTTTTTTAATTTTTTGAAAAAGGGAAATTTTTTTCCCCATTTTTTCCCCATTTGCCTCACGATTTTTTTTTGGGTTTTCCCGTTTAGACCCAGCTTCACAGAAAAATTTTAGGGGAAACGGGGATAAAATAGGATTCTATTAAACCCAGTAAATTGACCATCTAAAAAGGGGCTTTGGGGTATAAATACTTTTTTATTATTTTGGATGGGAAAAACCCAAAAAGTTTTTAAATTTAAAAAAGGGTTTTTAAATATATATTTATTATCACGGTTTTCTTTTTTTTTGCAATTTTTAAAAGTTTGATGAGTTTGAGTGGTAAATTAATCAGCCCCAAAAATTTGATATTGTTTCCCCTGGGGGGTTTTGAAATTATTATTTATAGCGTATACAAAGGGGGCCCAAGGGGCAAAGGGGGAATTTTAAATAAATAAGTGCGTTACAGAGTTTTAGAAACTTTTACTTTCAGCAAGTTTTTTTTAAAAAAAAAAAATTATTGAAATATAAAAAAAATCGTAAATTGTTATATAAAAGTTTTATTTTTTTTTTTAAATTTTGATATTTTTTAAGTAAAAAAAATGTATGGTTATAATTTCAAAAATTTTATGATAAATAGAAAGGCCGAAATTATGATCCCTTTAAAAAAAATTTTTTACAACAAGAATTAAAAAATCAATTATATTTTTTGATTTTTTTGGGGGGGCCCCCTTTTTTTTAAAATTGTTATTAAAAGGGGAATAAAAAATTTTTTTTGAAAAATATTTCCCCCCAAAAAAATTTTTATAAATCCTTTGGGTTTTTTTTCAAAGAAAAAACCCCCAAAATTTTTTTAAAATTTTAAAAAAGAAACACCGGGGTATTTTTTTGGGGTTCCCCGTTTACATTTTTCCAAAGGGGGCCCAAAAATGCGAAAAAAAAAAACGGGAAAAAATTTAAAAAAGTAATCTTTTTTAAAACACGCTAAAAAAAAAAAATTTAAAAAATTTTAAATTTGAATCCCAAAAATTTGTTTTTAAAATTTTTAAAAAAATAATTTTTTCCCCAAAGCCCAATGAGATAAACCCCTCCCAAAAAAATTAAAAACTTATAAAAAATTATTGGGGAAGTTTAAATTTTTTTTTAGCCCAAATTTTTTTTAAAATAATTGTTTATTGGGGGGGGAAAAATTTTTTTTTTTTATTTATTATAATAGTGGTTTAAAAAATTAATGTACTTTAGTTTTCATTTACTTTGAATTTAACACTTATTATTAAAAGGTAGTGAAAAAGAATGAGAAAAAAAAAAAAATAAAGAAAAGAGTAAAAAATTTTTTACATGTTTTTTTTTCTTTAAAAAAGGGCTAATGTCTAAAATTTTGTGATGGAAAAGCTTTTTGGTTTTTCTTTGAAAAAATTTGACTGGGGTAATACCTCTTTGAAAAAGTAGGGAAATATATTTTTTACACGGGGAAAGATTTGTGAGTATTTTATTTTATGAATTTAAAATTTTTTTTTTAAAATTGTTTTATTTTAATTACGAAAATTTTCAAAATTGGTTTTTGGGCCCCTTTTTACCCAACGTACAGGGTTTTTAAAATTGTTTTTTGACTCAAAAAGGTCCCCCGGGGGGAAATTAAATTTTAAAACCTCCATTGCCCTGCATTCCGATACAGAGTTTACCAAAACGCTTGAAAAAGGGAATGTTGAAAGGGGGAAAAAAGACTATTAAGGGCCCCCTTTTTATCGCTAGAAACTGTTGAAAAAGGGAAAAAAAGTTGTATTTAAAAGAGTATTTTGAAGATAGTCGAGGGGGAGTCGTTAGGCCCCAATTTCGTCGTGATTATTGAAGCAAAACCCAAATTAAAAAATATGTCAAAAAAGAAAAAAAATTTTTCATTAAAAAGTTGTTTAAAAAAACATCTATTTAAATTTTTTAAAAAAAAATAAATAAACCCCTTAATAATTTTTGTTTTTTTTAAAAAAAGGATTAAAATTTTGGAAAATTTAATAAAAAAATTTTTAATAATTTTTTTTAAAAAGGTTTAAAAAATTATAAAAATTTGAAAGATCCCCAGATTTTTTACAAAAAATATAAAAAAAAAAAAAGGTTAAAATTTTTAAAAAATATTTTTTTTAAAATTTTTTTTTTTAAAACCCCTGATTTAGGGTGGGGGAGGGTTTAAAATTTTAAAACCTGGTCTTATAATTTTAGGAAAATTTAAATTAACACATTTAAAAGAAAATATTTGAGTTATATTAATATTTTTTAAAAAATTTAAAAAACAAATTTTGTGGTTTTGGGGGAAAAAAAGGGGGGGGGGTAAAATCCCCCCTTTGCCTCTTCCCCCGGGGTGCCCCCTGCTTACGGCAAAAAATGTGTAAATATTTTAACAAAAAAAACCAAGACATAGAAAAGAGTAAAAAACCCCAAAAATTCCCTTTTTGTCGGGAGTTAAAATAAAATAGCTTTTGGGGATCTTTTAATTTGGGGGAAACCCGTTTGTTTCAAGTGGATTGTTAAAGAAAAATTATTTTTTTAAAAAAATTTTTTAATTGAAAATGATTTTTTAAATTTCCACGTTCCCCTTTCCCCAAAATTGAAAAAGCTTTTCGTTTAAATATTCTTTTTTTTAAAATTATGTTTGTTAGTTTTTGGTTTTTAAATTGTGGGCCCTTTTAATTACACAGAAATTTTTAATGGGGTTTCTCTCTTTGTTTCCCCACGTCCCCCACCACTTTAGCCCCAAATTTTAATTTTTATTAAAATTTTTTTAAAACCTGTTTTAAAATCAAATTTGAGGACCCCCCTTTTGGGGTTGTGGTCGGGGGTTTTTTGGGTTTTGGCCCCAGGGTGGTTTTTTCCCCCGGGGGGCCCTGTTTTCGGGGAAGCGGGGGTTGGAATGGTTTAGTTTTAAGCCTTGGGGGATAAAAAAAGGGGTAAACAATAAAGTGTAATGGTTGGGTTTAGAAAGGGATTAAGGGGGAGTCTTCTTTTTTGGCCCAAAGAATTTAAAAAGGGTTTTTGGCCCAATTTCCCCAAAATTTTGGGGAGCCCCCGGTGGTATACCCCAAAAGGGGCTACACCAGGGGGTTTTCTTTTTTTACATTTTGAGTGTAGGTAAAATCTTTTTGGGGATAAAAAAAAAAAAAAGTAGGGGAAATTTTGGGGAAGGGGGGAAGGGGGGGGTGGGCCCAAAATTTCCTAAGATAGTACAGTTAAAGTTTTAAAAAAAATTTGGGAAAACCCCTTTTTAAAAGGACCATTTCAAATAAATCCCTTGATGATCTTTGACAACGGTGGTTGGGGGCCCCGGGCCCCCCAAATATCCGTTGAAACTTTTAGTTTTAAGCATACCAAAAATTTCCCCAAAAACCCCCCCCTTTGGTAGAACCCAAAAAAAAAAAATTAAAAATTTATAAAAAATTTTTTTAAATATAAATATAAAATTTATTTTAATTTTAAATAAAATTTTTATTTAAAAATATTTTATTTTTATTTTTGTCCCCCTTTATTCCCTTCGGTTATACGCCAAATATAAATTTTTGTTTTGATTTGTTTAAAAACACCCTTTTTTTGTAGCATTAGGGAATAAAAATTTTTTTAAATAAAAATTAATTTTTACTTTTTTCTTTGCTCTTTTGGGGGAAAAAAATTTGCAAATTTTTTTTTGTTATATTTTGAATTTTTTTTTAATTAATTTTTTTTTTTTGAAAAGGTTTTGGGGTTTGTTTTTTGGGGTTTTCCCCAAAATGGGAAAATTTTTTTAAAAAATTTAATTTTGATGACTTAAAAAAATTTATTTTAAAAGGTTTCCCCCCTTTCCCCCTATAAAAAATGCGGGGTTTATTTAATTTAACTTATTTTGGCCCTTAAGGGGGCAATTTCAAATAGGTGGAGGAATTAAAAAAAGGGGGAAAAATAAAATAAAAAATCGGGGCATTTATATTTTTTAAATCCCCCAAAATATGTTTTCCCCTTTTTTACTATAACTTTTCATATTTTCTTTTTTCCCCCGTAAAAGATTTTTTTTCCCCCCTTTTTTTGAAAAAAATACCCGGGGTTGAAAAAATATCTTGGCTATTGGGGGCATTTTTTTGGCCCCTGGAAAAATTCCCCCCCTTTAAAAGGGGCGTGAAAGAAGTTTGATATAAGCCCCGTTTTTTTTAAGTCTTTTTTCCCCTTTTTTTTTTATTTTTAAAAAAAAAAAACCCCAAATTTTTGTCCAGTGGAAATAAAATTTTAAATTTCCCCTTTACAGGGGGATATAAAGAAAAAGAATTTTTTATATGAAATAGGGAAAATTTTGTGAAAATTTTTTTTAAAAAAGGGGGGAAAATTGTTTTTAAAATTTAAGGACCCCCTTGGGGAAAATTCAAAGTATTATTACCGAAATAAAAAAAGTTAAACTTTTATTTCAGTGGAAATTACCAAAGTTTTTTTTTTTTCAACGTGAAAAACGGTTTACTTTTATTTTTCCCCCGATTTTTTTTAATTTTTTAAAAACCCCTAAAAAAATGATTTAAATAAGAAATAAAAAAATTTTATTAAAACAAAAGATAAAAAAACATAAAAAATGGCAATTTTTAAATTGGGTTTGTCTTGACCCTAAAAATATTTTTAAAAATTTTTTTTTAAACGTTTTTTAATAATACCCGAAACCCCAAAAGATAAAAAAAAATTTTAAAAATTTTTCCCCTTTCAAATTAATTTTTTTGTTGGCCCCAATTTTAAATTTTTAAAAATTGTTTATTTAGTTTGGGAATACAACTTTGGTTATTTGGAAAAACCCGGTTGTTTTTCCCCCCGGGAAAAAAAACCCCCTTTAAAAAATATTTTTTTGGACGTGATAAACCCCAAATTTTTTAAAAGTTTTGGGTTTTTTTTTCGTCACAAATTTAGACAAGTTTGCCCCATTACCCCCTTAAGTCCTTTTTTGTGGTTTTAGCTTACCCCCATCTAAAAAAGCAGGTTCCCTTACCCCTTTAAGAACGGGTTACCCCTTTTTCCCCCTTTAAAAAGCAGGAAAACCCTTGGTTTTCCTAAGAACGCAGGCTGGCCCCGGCCCCTTTCCTAAAAAAGCGGTTAGCCTTACCCCATTTTAAAAACGCGGTTTTGGGCCTTACCCTTTTTTAAAAAAGAGGTCCCCCTTTGGGCCCTTTAAACCAAAGGAACGAGGCGGGTTTGGGCCCTTTTCCCCAAAAAGAGGTAGCCCTGGCTTACCAAAGAACGGGGGGCCCCTTGGCCTTCCCTAAAAACGGGTTAGCCCACCCATTAAAACCGGGTTTACCCTCACCCCTTTTTTAAAGAAGAAAGGGGCCCTTGGCCCTAAGAAGGGGGGCCCCCTTTTTGGGTTTCCCTAAAAAGGGGGTTACCCCCTTTGTTTCCCAAAAAGCGGTTAGCCCCTAGCCCCCCCTAAAAAAACGCAGGTACCCGGCCCCTTTTTAAGAAGCAGGCTAGTCTACCCCCCCAAAAAAGGGGTTGCCCTACCCCTTTTAAGAACGGGTTTTTCCCCCTTTGGCCCCCCCTAAAAAAAGGGGCGGGCCCTTTGGGCCCCTTCCTAAGAAGCGGGGGGAGCCTCGCCCTCCCTAAGAAGAGGCTCCCCCTTCCCCCACCCAAAAACGAGGTTGTTGGGCCCTTATTAAAAGCGGGGGGGGCCCTTGGGCCCCTTTCCCAAAAAGAGGTAGTTGGGCCTTAAAAAAAGAAGCAGGCTGGTTGGCCTTACCAAAAAAGCAGGCTGGCCTCTGGTTCCCCAAAAAGCGGGGTTTGTTACCCCCCCTTAAAAAAACGCGGTCCCTTTGGGCCCTTACAAAAAACGCGGGCCCCCCCTTTTTGGTTTTCCCAAGAACGGGGTATTCCCTTTTAAACGCAGGTTTGCCTTGGCCCCTTTCCCAAGAAGAGGGGGGTTCGGGCCCCTTACCAAGAACCCCGGCTGGGGGGCCCCTTCCCCAAGAACGAGGTGCCTTGGCCTTAATAAAAACGCAGGTGGTTTTACCCACCTAAGAAGCGGGTACCCCCGGGGGGTTACAAAAGAACGAGGTGGGCCCTTTCCCCCCCCAAAAAAGCAGGGATTTTCCCCCCTTTTTCCTAAAAACGCAGGTTTGGCCCTTTGGGCCCTTACTAAAAAAGCAGGAACCCCCGGGGCCCAAAAAAAACGAGGGGTCTGGCCCTTAAAAAAAAAGCGGTGGCCCCGGCCTTACCTAAGAAGCAGGTAGCCCCTTAATAAAAAGAGGGGGCCCCCTTTGGTTATTTTAAGCGCGGTTACCCCCTTTTTCCCCCTTAAAAAAACGAGGTACCCTTTGGGCCCCTTTAAAAAAAAGCGGCTGCCTCTATTATAAGAACGGGTTTCCCTCTGCCTTTCCTAAGAATTTGGATAGGGGTTTCCCCATTATAAAAAGGCTAAAAATTTTGTGAATAGGCGGGGGGTTTTAATTTCAGTGGTTTTTGTGCAGGTTTCCCCCGGGTCCTGCCCGGAAATTATTTTTCGTCCTGGTAAACCCTGGATTCACGCACGTTATTTTAAATATCTCAGCGCAAGATTAAAATATTCAAGTATATTGTGTTCGGACGTAGGTAGTTTCACTTTTCCCTTTCCCAATGATTGGACTAAATTCGTTTTTAAATTAAAGATAAATGGAATTAAAATCCCAAATTAATATTTATGAATAGTTTATTGCTCTTTTTGGTTAGTTATAAAGTAAGGGAATTTTAAATAGTGGAAGTTTATTTGGGAAAGTAAAGGGTTTATCTGTAATTTTTTGACACACGTTCACTCTGTTTCTATAGTGTTTTCCCCCATTGTTTTTTTTTTCAAGGCTGTCGTGAGGGCTTTTTTATTCCCCTTTCTATGGTTGATTTTATTTCTTAAAAAAATAGTACAAGGTCGCTTTCATCTACTTAAAATATGGCAATTTGATTCGCAAAGATCTATTACCCTTTTTCCTATTTTTTAAAAGTTAGTTACTAAGAATTGTAAAAACTAAAAAATAAAAATATATAGTGTTCCTTAGTTTAGAAAGTGGGACCCAAGTGACCTTCAGAAAAACTCACGAAGCCTCGATCGTTAATATTTAAAAATATGTTATGCTTTAAACTTACAATACACAAATAAAAAATTACAAAGGGTTATTATGAAACGTTTGTGATTAAAGGCCTTTTTAAATCGTTGTTTTTTATTAATTATTAAGGAAACCCAATCTATTTTATTTACTAGATAAGGTTCTTAAAAAATACTTCACTTGAAAAACAAAATTCACCAAACCGTATCTTTTGAAAAATAATACTTACCAAAATTTTTTGGCGCCCAAAAATTTTTAAATCAATTTTTTGTTTTGTTTGGATCTGCTTTCTATTACCCTCAAAGAAAAATTATGGGAGAAATACTTTCATAACATAATCCAAAATGATAATTTACCCTTTTATTTTCGATCATATTTAAAATTTAGTCATAAAACTAATATAAATAAAATTTTGTTTTTACAAATAGGTTTTTGGGGACCACCAAAAAAATTTCGAACACGAACAGAAAATATTTCTTGCCCGAAAGTGTTAAATGTGATTTGATTGGCTAGAAGTATCGTTTCGCATTTCATTGGCTGATAAAATAAAATTTTTGTGTTGTTTTGATTAATCACTCTTTTTAAAGTAAATCGCTTTAAAATTTTTTTAAATAAAAATAATGGGGTTTTAACTTCTTGCACATACGTGCATGCACTTTTTGCTATTATCTTGCCCCTATTCATGAATATAATCCCAGCTTAAAATTTTGAACACTTAATGGGGGTTTTTTATTTTTTTATGGGCCCGGTTTGAGTTTTAAATTTGGGTCAATCAACCAGCGAATGTTCCACCCAGAGTGGGCGTAATTAAATTTCTTGATCTCCCTAGCAGCTAATGTCAATCTTCAAAATTTAATCATATTGACATGTAGTCATGGAGGAACGAGGTTGCACTTAAAAATAACTTCTATACCCTTTTTTTAGGGGAAAAGCTCGTATGGTTTGAAACTAAGGGTTTCGAGTTTGATGCTTAGCCCTAGTTTAAAAAAAAAGTTTAATTTTTTAAAATGGAGCCCCTTTTCACAATCTGAAATTTAAAGACATAGGAAACCTGCGTGTTGTATCTCTTTTGGGAAATTTAAAATGTGTTTGTAAGTCTTGTGTTGGGATAATCATTTGATTCAGAACTCGTCGTTAAATTTTCCCTTAGATAAAAATAAATTAAACATCAAGTTATCATACTATCAAAGATTTTTTCAATCCTAGTTCATCCTCCAGTTGCCTACTAGAAATAAATGGTACGACACAGTTTTAAATACATTCTTATATAGTCTATTATACTATGTAATAGAATTTAAAGAAAATCAGTCATCAGTTAACTACCCTTAAGTGAATTTTATTTGGGATAACTAACATAAATTTTTATTTTTCATGTATAACTTTCCCAAATAGCTACCCTTTAGAACAAATCATTGGTTATTTTCTAAAAAATTAATTTAAAAAGAATAGTAAAAAAATACTGCATTAATCAATTTTCTCTCCAAGAAAAACTAGTACAAATTATTATTTATCATACAAAAAAGTAATATAAATCAATTTAAAAAAAATTGAACTATTTTTAATTTTCAAAACTCAATCATCAGTAAAATAACGCCAATTTATTTTTTTTGGTTTAAAATTTTAACATGCATTTTTTAAACCGGTATAAAAAGGGACTTCCCTTGATATTATATTAAAAAATAATTTAAAAAAAGTTTTTGAAATATTTTAAAGGTCTCAAGATTTTTGCCAAGTATAACCCAAAACTTTATTTTTTGGTTTTAGGGGGCAAATGTAACCTCAAACAAAAATCCATTTGTTTTTTGAGAAAAAATTTTTTAAACCCCCACAATACTTTTCCATTTAAAGTTGAAAAAACCCAAGCAGGTAAGGTCCCGGGTTTTCCCTCGACATAAAAATAAAAACAAAATTTAAAAAAAAAATATTTTTTTGATAACAGGGGTTTTAATAATTTAAAAAAAAGAGGATAGGGAGGGGAAAAAAAGTTTTTATTAAAAGCACCCCATTTGGGGTTTTAAATTTTAAACATTTATGTGTATTTTTTTTATTTATTTTTTTTCCCCGCCCTACAAACCGTTCTGTTTATACTTTGATGTACTAAAACGCTGAGGGTTTTAAAGGGATTGGTGAGGTTAAAATTAAAAGGAAGTGTACCCCTTTTGCTTTGGAGGAAAGAATGAAACCCCTTTTAAAGGAAAAAATTCATCCTCAGTAAAAATGCCCGAGATTCGAACATCATTTAATTTATCACAGCGGGCCCCGTAAATATTGTTAGACTGATGCCTTAGAAATGCAAAATTGGGTTTACAAATTTGGGTGTCTTAAAATTTGCTTTGGGGATAGATTTTCCCCAAATTTTCCCCTTTTTTCAAAGGTCCCAAGTCTTTTCCCTTTGGCGAAGGGGTAATCCCCCCCAGTTTTTTTTCTTTTTAAGTGTCATAATTAGTATGTTAATGGGAACCTTTTTCGAAAAAATTAAACCCTTCCCTCCACCTTTTTTACCCCCCTAATTTTTTACCCTTAGAGATTTACGCGGGAAACCCGGGAGGGCCCTGTTTAAAAATTTTTTCCCTTCAATTTTCCCTTTCTCAATGAAAATGGTAATATTACTAAAATTTAGAAGGTTTTCCACTCAAATGAGTGTGAAGAATAGCAAACCCATTTGTAAATGAAAAACAGTATAAAAACTAATTTTTTAAAAAGGTCCCCATATATTGTCCTGTAAATAAATGTATTTATCATGTTTATTTCGATTTAAAGTATTTATCTTAAATTATTTTTAATAACGAAAAGTTTAGTATGTTTTTTTAAAACCCTTTAAATAATTTTAATCCCAAATATTTAAAACGATTCTTGACTTTTTAAAAATTTCAGACCAAAAATGTTTTTCAAAGTGCATAAATTCTGAACATTACTTTTTTTTTTTATTTTTAGAAAACCTATTTTTTCCCAAATAAATAGGGGCCCCAAAAATAATACAGTTTAAAAATTAAATTGTGAAGCATTTTGGGTTTTTTTAAATTTTACACTATTGTATATATTTTTACCTCCTTCTATGGCCGCTGGCCCAAAAACGCGTTACTTTCCATGGAAAAAACTCCCAATGAGGGGGGAGATCGATTTTTAAATTCGGTGGGGTTTTTTCCAAAAATGGTTTTAAAAATTCCCCCCAAGAAAAAGGGTATATTAATTTTAAATAAAATCTTAAAAATTTCCCAAAATTATTAGGAAAATTAGAAATTTAAAAGGTTTTTAATAAAAGGTAGTAGATATTACGCGTGCAAAAATTCAATATATACATAAATGTAATTTAATTTTGAAAAAATTTTTGCATCTTATAGAAAGGGAATATATAATTTTTTTTTAAGCCATTTTTAAAAACCCGACTTGCTATTGGGTAAATTTGAAGTATTTTGGGGGATGAATTTTAAAATTTAACCCCCAAAAAGCGTTTTAAAAACCAGTGAAACATTAAAGCGCACCTTCAAAACGGGGCCCATTTAATTTTTTAAATAGAACCCTTTTCCCGTTTTCCCAAATACTGGAGTTTAAAATGGGGGTTTTAAAAACGGGGCGACGAAAGCACGACAAAACCCCATAGCGCTTTTCTCCAGTTGAGTAGTGTCGTAAACCAAAAGGTCCCAGTGAAAAAAGTGGTGCAACCCGTCCAAGGGGCCCCCTTTAAAACCCCCAAATTACAAATTAATTCAAAACCGGTGGTCTTGGGTAAGATGATCCCCTCAAGTTTCCAAATTTTTTTTTGGTTTAAAAAATTCCAAACGGGGTCGATGGATTTATCTTGAGCGATAAAAACCCATACAAACTGTTTTTCGCGGGGGAAAAGTAGGGGATGTCAGTCCCAAATCTTTGTATGTAAAAATTAAAAATTAAACCTGTATTTTATGTGAAAAAAACTTCCTTAAAAAATATGTGGTATTTCACTCTGGTCTATTTTTTTCTATTTTGTCATTTAATCAATGGGTTAAAAAAGGCAATTTAAAATTTCCCTAAAATAAATAAAAAAATTAAAAAACATTCAAAGAAAAGAAAAAAAAAGAAAAGTCCCCTTTGGGCCCGAAAACCCTTTTTGTTTCCCTGATTATACCCTCCTTGCCAATTTTATTAACCCTGGCCCCAAATTTTTTTCCCCACGGGGACGGGAATTGATTAAATAAAAAAAAATTAAATTATATTTTTTTTTTTCCCAAATTTACGATACCAAATCTTCTACAAAAAATTTTTTAATAAAAAACCCGAGCATAAAAATATTCACTTTCCCTTTTTTTTGTAAACAAACCCCAAATACCCAAAAGTTTTAGATGTTTTAAAAAAAAAAATTGAAAAAAAATTTAGAATTTTTTCTTGTAGGCCCCCGGTATTTCCCGAGGAAAAAAAAAAAAGCGAAAGCGCAAAAAACTCAAAGTTTTCTTAGTTTAACCCTTCCCTTTGGTCCTGAAAACAACATTATAATGACCTAAAGTTTTCCGAATCAAAAAACCCACCCCAGGGGAGCCCAATTTTGTCCAAATACTGATTTGGCATTGTACGTTAACAATGTTATGAAAAAATTTAGATATTGTTTGTTATGCACAGAAAATTGAATTTAAAACCAAAATTTGTCAACCAAATTGGTAGAAAATTTTTTTAAAAGGCTATTTGCTATGGCAAAATTTTAAAAAATTTGGGTTTAATTTTGTTACCCATAAAAGTAAGATTGCTACTTTTTGGGGTTAAAAAGGGAGTATAAAAATTTAATTGTAAAAAGGGATGTTTTCCCTCCAAAATTTGTTTTTAATTACACTAATGGGTTTTAAAGAGGAAAGTCGGGTTATAGGAATAAACCTGCATATTTTAAGCAAAAGCTTTTAAAAATTTAGAAGGGTTTTAACCCCTGTGAAAAAAGGAAAGACCCGGGAAAAAAATAAAGTTTTTTTTTTTGTTTTTTTAAAAAATTTGGGGGGGAACAGGGAAAAAAAACAGTAAAAATCAAAAAATTTTGTTAATGGGAGACTTTTAAACTGAAAGTTACAATAATAGGTTTATGTATGGATATAAAATAAAACTAAAAAAAACAACCACGGGTTCAGAAAGTTTTACTCCCCACTTAAAAAAAGGGTGTGAAGCGAAAAAAAAATTTCCCCCATCAATTTTTGATAATCCGGCAAATTTAAATTGATTTTACTATAATTTCAATAAAACAAAAATTTTTTTTTAATTTTTTTAAATAAAACCCGCCGGGAAAATTGGGACTTATTTCAGGAAAACCCAAAAAATTTCCCATGGAATTAGGCTTTTGAATTGTAGTAAGTGATTTGGAAAAAAAAAACCCCTTTTTAAAAGCCCCCCGATTTTAAAAGACTCGACCCCTGTTAACAAAAATTTTTAAGCCCCCTACCCAAGATATGCATTTTTTTACCCAAAAAAAAAACCCATATGGGGTTTTTGCACTGTATAGCAGAAACTATGATGGTAAACTGAAATTATGGTGTTTAGGTCATGATTTTTTTTTCCCTTTTGGGTGTAAAAAGGGGTTGTTTTCCCCTAAATGTTTTACCACAACCCTCCCCAAACCGAAAATGCTTGTACACTTTTTAAAATGTCAAACCTAATTTTCTTTTTCAAATGGTGATTTTTTCCCCCAACCCAATTACAAGGGGTTTAATGGGGATAGTTTGAATGGGAAATCAAAATAAATTAATCAAACTTTCCCAAATGTTTCTTGAAAAAAATACTAATTTTAAAAAAATTTTGATTTACGGGGGAAATTTAAAAAACTTCTTTTAGCTTTGAACCCTTTTAAATAACGGGTGTAATTAATAAATTTTGGTTTTATCCCCCTTGGGAAATTTGGGGTATTTTTTATGTTTGGAGATATTTAAGATTTTAAACAAAAATTTTTTAAATTTTTGGCATTTTTGCTAAAATTTGTTTTATTAGAAAAATTAGATATCAAATTAAAAGATATGAAAAAATAAAAATTTAAGATTTTTTTAAAAAAAAAATTTTATTGACAATAAAAATTTAAGTGTATTATTTATGAAGGGGTAATGGACAGAGTGGCAAAGTTTTTGTTACAAAAAGAAAACCCAATTAAACAAAAATTTGTGAGTAAAAAAATTTTTTATAAATGAGAAAAATTTTTAAAATTTGGGTTAAAAGTAAAAAATTTGGAAAACCTTTTTAAAAAACATTAAAAATAATTTTTTTTTTTAATAATTTTTTTATCACAATTATTGTTTGAAATTTTGTTTTTCCCTGTTGTAACAATATTTGCCCCCTTGCCCTTTGGGACTCTTATAAATAATACATTAATTAATATTAAAAATAAATTTTAAATTTTAAAAATCAAATTTTCCTATCTTTTTATATTTTTAAATTTTGAAAATTATCCTTATAAAAATAAAAATTAAAATTTTTTTCCCCTTAAACTACAAAAATTATGTATTTTATGAATATAATTGTTTGTAAGTTTTTTTTTTTTCTAAATTCTTAAAATATTAATTTTATTCATTCCCCCCTTAAAAATTTAAATTTGGTACATTGAAAAATATATTTTTTAAAAAAAAAAATAAATTGAAATTTAAATTTTTGAAAATTCCCAACCTGTCACGAGAACTCAAAGTACCAAAAAATAAACAAAACCAAACCCTCCCTCGGGGGGGAAACTAGCAAAATTTTCCTAGTTTCATTTTTTCTTAAAGGGCGAAGAGGGGGTTTTTGGGAATTCAAATCTCGGCGTATTAAAAAGGGGTAGTTTCCCCTAAATGGTTTTTCTCCCCTTCCACGAAAAATGCAGGGTTCATTCCTTAAATTCAATATTCCCCGATTCCAAAAACCCTTTAGCTTTATTTAGTATATAAGCTTAAAACTAAAAACGTAAAAAAGGCGTTGCAAAATAAATAAAAATTTTAATCAAAAAAAAATTTTAAACCCAAACCAAACAAAACATCATACTTTAAAATAAAAACTCCGTTTAAATTAAAAAACCCGATATTGTAATTTACTATTTTTTTTTTTTGTACAACCCAAAAATTTTTAACCCACTTCAATTAACAAAGGGTTTATGTTGTAAGGAGGGGAAAAAAAATTTTAGTTTAAAACATATACATATGCATGGAAAGAAAATTAGAAAATTTTTAGGAAAAATCTTAATAGAACCACCCCCGGATTCGAATTTTGACTCGCCACCATCGTTAATGAAACTAAAAATTTTTTGACTTTTAAAACAGTTCTATTGATTCAGGTTACTACATATAAAAAAGTGAAGCCAAGTTTTAAGAAATCGGTTTGCCCGTTTTGAATTTAAAACACGGATTACAGATTTTTTACACTTAAGTTTAAAAACCCCCACTTGAAAACATTTTTCCCGAAATGTTACCCCTCCCCCCCCCTCTAAAACCCTTCCCTTTCCCAAAAACCTTCCGTAAAATTAAAGGTTAAACAATACCCCTTTTTTGATGGTGATTTACTTTATATTAGCCCGGGAAGTGGTCGGGGGAAATATGCAACCGGGGTTTAAGGAAAGATTTTACTTCTCGTAACAACAAATGTTTAAACGAATTGCCCCTTGGGGAGGTGAAGTGTTATAGAAAAAAATCATTTCAAACTGAGAATTAAAAATTATATTTAACAATGTTTGCCATATTAGTTTCGGGGATATAAGGGTTTGTATTTAATTTTTAATATCGGGAATGTATCAGATAATAGACACTGAAAAATTAAGTTTAAATCTCAGTAAATAACTTTAATTTTTGTTTTAGGGGGACGGGGTTTTTTTTTTTTTTTTTTTTTTTTTAAAAACCTTTTGGTTGTTGGGGGTTTTTTAAACTCAGAAAGTTATTAACCTTTTGGAATCATGAACAATTTTAATTAAAAAAAAAAATTTTGGTGGAAACATTTGGAAGGTGTAGTTTTAAATTTAAAAAATATACTTTTTAGATATATTTAAACTTAGCTATTAATCCATAAGGGTTTTCAATTCGTAAAATTTGGGCACTGTACACTTTTGGGGCAAAAAACCAACCACCGATTTCGATGGTGGGTATTTTAAATTTATTTTTGAATGAATAAACAACATATTTTAGTAAAAATTTCCACAGTCCCCAAGGCCCTTTCCCCTTTAAAAAAAGAGCGAAGAAGGGTTTTCTGAACAGGGGATTTTCCCGGGAAAATTCAGGGGGCAAGCATTGCCTACTAAGTAAAAGGTTTCCCGGTTCAATTTTCATGTCCAGGGTAATTTTAAGGGAAATATGAAAATTTTTTTTGTCTTAGAATTAACGGCATTAGCGGGTATTCTTTTTGTTAGAATAAAAGAAAGCTAACATCATCAGCGTTTTTTATGGGAAACTTTAAAGGAGGAACAATTGCACCCATCAGGGAAACCCCGGTTAAAAACCAAGGGTTAAAGGGCTCCACTCCCCAAAATTGGGAATATACTGCAATGAGGGGGTTTAAAAAAATTTTAAAACCCTTTTAAAAGAGTAACTGTGGGGGGTTTTTCTTGAATATTTTTTCACAAACCCTTTAGCAAATGTGGGTAATTTCCCTCAAATTTCCCCCTTGATCATAAATTTTGGCTTATGAAATTAGGGATTTTATTTTTTTGATTCACGTCTTTACTCGTTCGCACTAAACCGGCTTAGTTACTTAACACCCCTTCGGGGGCCCGGTGATCTAACGCACTACTCTCGTGTTGGCCCTATACTGTAAAGACGGTAGATCGGGAAATTCAACCCAGGTCGGATGCACTTAGGGGGGTTTTCCCTAAAGGGTTTTTCCCTAAATGGTTTTTATCCCCTTTCCCCTTGCAAATGCGGTTGAATTCCTCTTGTTTAAAACCCTCCCAAATTTCCCTTAAACCAATAGTGAAATTTAAATACAAAAGGCAAAAACCCGAATGGGTATTTTAAGACTGGGGAAATTAAAGGGTTTAAAAAAACATTACATAATGAGTTGGGGAAGCGTATTTAAAAGGGGGTTAAAAATTGCGGTTGTTTAAAAAAATTATGTTTAGGTTGAAGAGGGTAAGATTTGAAAATAAAAATTTAAACCCATAATTCTTTTAAAAAGAACCCCCCTCAGTACGCCCAGTTGGGATGGTCATTTTGTCCCCTTAGCTCGGGCGCAGGTACCCTATAGTCGTTTAAGGGGAAAAAGGGTTTTTAATTCCTGGAATGGCTAAAAGATTTATCTTTGGGTAAAAATAGGGGTTTAAACCCACCCACTTTGGGTTTAAATTCACCCCGGGGATAAAATTTTTGGTTTTCCTATTTTTAAATTTAAAGTTTATAAGATGGGGAAAATAGGAGATTTAGAAGGGGGGGGTAGGGGAAAAATATATGGCTTTAATAAAGAACAGAACCAGGCAAAGGGGGGAAAAATTAGAAATGGATGAAAAATTTGATTGCAAAAATGTAAAAAAATAAAAGTTGGTAGATAAATTTTTTATGCCGTTGGGGTAAAACCCGGAAAATTTTTTTGAGATAAGCCATTTTCCAATAACCATTGTCTCTTCAATAACAAAAAAAGGGTGAAAAGTTTTTAAAATAGGGAAAATTGTGGGGGGTAAGGGGGGGGGGTATTAATTGAAATATATATTTTTGGGGTGGGGCCGGGAAATTAAAATTTTGTTAGAATATAGAGGGAGTTTTCCCAATCAAACCAAATTGGTCAAAAAAATATTTACATTTTAAAAATTTTTGCGGTAAAATTTAAAGGGTTTCAAAAATTTTCCAAAAAAAAAAATTTCATTTTTTTCAGTGAGAAAAGAGGTTTAAAAGGGGGGGGGGTCAGAAAAGGTTTTTAAAAATGGGGCGAACTCAAATTGCGGGAAAAAACCCCTCCCCAACACGAATTGAAAAAAAATTTTCCCCCCAACCCCCATTAATTTAATCACAAACCCCCAACCCAAACCCTCCCCCTATCAAAAACTTTCCCCATTTTGAAAAAATTTAATTATAATTTAATTTTTTTTCCCAAGTTGTGAAAGGGTTTTTTTTAAACTTGGTTGTGTTGTTAGTCAATTCATTTGGCCCATTTAAAAATTCCCCCAAAACAAACAATAAGTTCAAATCCTTAAATTTCAAAAGAAAAAGAATTTAAATGGGGAAAAAGGGGGGCGAAAGATTGTGACTTTAAAATTAAGTTTGTAAAAGGGTAATTAACTTCCGGGATAACCAAAGAGACAGGTATAAGATTTTTAAAATTGGGACCCCTTGGTAAAGGGAAAAATCGAGTTTGATAAACTAATCCCTTTTTTTTGTGTTTTTTAAAATTTGGGAAATTTTTGAAACAATAAATTAAGCATAAAGCAAATTTTAAAAAAAATTAAAAAATTTTTCAAAATAAAAAATGTGGGAATATAGAAAGGGTTTTTTAAAGAGGGTTTTGTGGGGCAGTTTTAGAAAAAAATCTTTCAAAAATTTTTAAAAAACAATATTTTCAGTGTGGTTTAAGAAAAAATTTGGCCCCGGGTTTATTAAAGGACCCCCCCATCAAATTTAAAAAAAAAAGTTTTAAAAGGTTGGAATTTAAAAATAGGGGATGGGAAATATCTATTAAAAATTTTTAAATTTCTTGAAATGGTAGAAAATTTAAATTTTTGTACTAGCAACAAAAAAAATTTATATCAAAAATTAAATAAACCCAAAATTTAAAATTTTTTTAAAAAAATTAATTTTAAAAGGGGAGATTTTAAAGTTTTTGGTTTAAAAAAGAAAAAATACCCAAAAACGATAAATTATCACCAAACTAAAAGTTGTTTATTTTTTTTTAATTTCGGGTTTTAAAGATAAAGATGGAGTTTGTTTGGGGGAAACCGGGTTTGGGGAATGAATATTTTAAATATCAACTTTTAAAAATTTATTTTGAATTCTTTAAATACCTTTTTTGGTTTTGTGTTTCCATTTTTAGTCAGGATCAAAAAAACGGGAAAACTATAAAATTAAGTGGGTGCCGCTCTGGAACTTTCTAATTTGTGTTTTTTTGGTTATTAATTTTCCCCAAGAACGGGTAAATTTTTTAAATTATAAATATAAAGGTGTGGTGTGAGCCAAAAATAAACTTTAGGGAAATAGAGAATCAACCAAATTACATGTATTGATGACCAAGCTGGTAGATATAAAGGTTAAGTATCATATTTTTGCAACTAACAAAGGGGGAGAGTGGACCCCCCTGGTTGTATGAAGGAGTTTTTTTTTAAATAAATTTTTTATAAATTTCATGAATTAAAAATTTGGTTAATTAACTTTATACTAAAATTTATTGTTAACTTTAAAATGCTTTATAACCGAGAAAAATTTTTGTAAGAGGGGAAAAGAAAAAATAAAAAAAGGAAAGAACGAAAATTTATACTGGAATTTTTTTTGAAATTACTTATTTAAATTTTTTTAAAAACCAAGAATCACTAGGGTTAAATTAATTGTTAATGTTTTTATATTAGGGTTAAAAAATAAAAAAAAAATTAAATATTTTATATTTTTAAATTTTTTTAAATTTAAATTTTTAAATGGAAGCCCAAAATTAAAATGAAAAGTTTCCCCTTATAATAATAAAACAAATTAAAATCAAAAGAAATTATTGGCCGGGGGTTTTTTCATTGGCTTTTTAAAAAATAAATAAAAAAAATGTTTTCTTGAGCCCAAAAAAAATAAAAATTTTGAGTAAATTTTTTTTCCCCACAGTTTCCCTTTAAATTTAAATATGTTTAAAATTTTTAAAGAGTATTTTAAAAAAGAAAAAAAAATTTAACATTTTTGTATGTCTACCAGTTTTTCTATTGCCCATTTTTTCTTTTCCCTTTATAAGAAAATTTCCCATTTCATTTTTTTAAAACCCAAAATAAAAGAAAAATTTTTTATTCAAAATTTTTTTGCCTTCATTCACTTTTTCCCCTTAAACCCTTTTCCCTTCCTCCCCCCCTTAAAAATCAAAATATATCATATTATTTTTCAATCCTATTTATTTTTCCTAAAAATTTTGGTTTAACTTTTAGAATAAAAAACAAGGATATTGCTAATATCATCCACACTAAAAATTTTTAAAAACTATTAAAGTTTCTTATTAAGCCTTAAATTTTAAGCCTTTTTCTTTCTCCCCTTCTCTTTTTTTTAAAAAAAAATAAACAATAAAATTTTTACCAAATTAGTTTTCACAAATTTTTGTATCTTAAAAATTTTTGCGATAAAATTTTCTTTTTGTTCTGAAAAAAATCATAAAACCCTGGTTGGATTATTTAAAATTTTTGAAAATTGTTCACAATTTTCATGAAAAAAGGGAAAAAAAACCCCCAAACTAAAACTTTTAATAATTTTTTCCTAAAATAAATAAATTTTTTAAACAAAATAGGGAAATTTTACAAATTTTTTTTTTTAGCACCTTTGACTTCCCCTTTTTGGGTTCTATTTTATCTAAAATTTATACTAAGGATTTAAGGGTAGGATTTTTATATTGGGGAAGTAAACCCGCATTTGCGCAAAGGACTAGGGGAAAAATCTTTTGTAAAAAAAAATTTCAAAACAAAAAAAACTGAAAGATTTAAACCCTTGTTTCCCCCCATAATTTGGGCATTTAATTAAGGGCAATGTGTTTGATCACCATGTTAAGGGGACGTGAGAAGTCTTCTAAAGCTATTTCATCTGGTAAATTATGAAAAACTATTATATTTATAAAAAATTCATTTAACATTTGAGTGAATCATTATTTCCTGTTGATGGGTTGCAAATATTTCCCTAAAAACCCATACCAGTTTAAATTTAAAAAGAAAATTTTAAAGGAATTTGAAAAGAAAGAATCTAGTCTTGTAATAAAATTTTGGAAATCCCTTCCCCTTCATAGGCTTTTTTTTTTTTAAATTTAGACTCACAAATTTTCTATAAATGTTTTGTATTTTAAATTTTAATTAAAAGCTATCCCATTTTTTAACCATAATAGTTTTTATTTATTTTCATAGTCTCCAAAAAAAGAATGAAAAGTAAACCCAAGTTTAATAATAATAATAATAAAAAAGTTCAAAAATATTTATACTTTTTTTTTCCAAGTTTTAAAACCCAAAAATTATGAATTATTTGTTTGTACAATTCACTTCCCGTGGTCGGAATTTATATAATACTTAGAAATAACTCTCGAAATAGATATGATTTTCTGATGACGGGGAGAATCGGGTTCAAATCCCCTTTTGAGGGGTACTAAAGGGGAAATTTTTTTAAATTGTTTTTTGAAAATTTTTCACAAAATTGTAGGAAAGTTCCCCTTAAGTCAACCTTCCCCTTTTCCTTTAAAACATTTAGAGTAGTTAAAAAGAAATGTACAAACCCATTTCGTTTGTAATGGGAAAAAGGGAATTTTGTTTGGGTTTTTTCCGAAACAAAAAACTGTTCATTTTATGCTGCGATCTTCAGTGGGAAAATTTTTAAAAAAAAGCCATTGGCCAAATGTGGGAAAGTAAAACTACTGTGCGAAACGCGTCTCAAAGGGGGAAAAGGGTTTGTTTTAAATTTCCCTTACGCGTATTGTTTCCCGAGTGGTCTAATCCAACTTTAAATTGCTGCAAGTTGAAGGGTTTTTGGTTTTCAATAACCGGGGCCCAAAGGGGGTTGTGTCGGTTACCCCAAGTGATTTTTCCAAAAGTTTTCAACGGAAGAAGGGAAAATTTTCCTCCACTAAAACCCCCTCTATCTTAAATTTTTAGATTTAAAGATTAAAAAAATCTGGTTGGGTTTAAAACATCAATTTTTTTTAAATAAACTTTCCCCCCAATGTAAGTAGTGATCGTTTAAAGGGAAACCCTATTACGAAGGGAAAAATTTCCCGTGAAAAAGGGGAATTTTGGGGGATGTTTAAAGGGGGAGTTTTAATAAATTTTCCCAATCTCTCCAGTAAATGCGGGTTTAAATTTCTCTTAATATTATTTTTTTCATCTATACTCCATTAGTTTAAAAATATGCGGTTAGTGAAAAGTTTTAAGGGTTCCCGATCACAAAAAATAAACAAATTATTCAACCCGATGTTCCAAAAAAAACATTTTGTGACCCTTTTAAAGCCCCTTCTGCCCTTAAAAATCCCCCGGTAAGGAAAAAATCTCCCCGCCAAATTTTTTAAGTAAAGTAAACAATCTTTTTACTTTAATTTTGACAAGAAGGAAAGTGGAACGACGGAGAAACACGTTGGCTAACTCAAAAAAAGTATCCCTTAGATCTTTTATTTAATAATTAAAATTCCCCCCTCCTTTTAGTAAAAAAAAAGAAAGTAAATTAGATAAATTTGCACGAGTGGGGGGTTTTAGTGTTTTTCCTATTTTCTTTATGAGAAAATTTTTTTAAAAAAAAGCTTTTTTATAAAAAAATAAATTTGGGTTTTTTGGGGGAAAAATTGTTTCTACAGTCCCCCACAGCATTGCCCGTGACCCCTAAAAAACTGGACCCAAGAAATGTTTTTAAAATTTTTTTTGGGGGCGGAAGTTATTAAAAGTGAAGGCACTTATTTTTTGTATTATTTTATTATTTTTATTATTATTATTAAAAATTATTAAAATTTTTTATCAAAAAACTTTTTTTTTTTTTTTTTTTTCCAAAATAAATACCAAATTTATTCTGTGAAAACATATTTTAATTTTTTTTCAATTTCGCTGTTTTTTTAAATTTTTGTATGGGGGATTGCGTAAAAAATTTGTTTTTGGGAATTTTTTTCTTTTCATCTAAAAAATTTCCAGTCAAATTCCCTAAAGGTAATGACAAAAAAATTTTAATTTTCTGTTTAGAAATTTAAAGTTTATTTAAAAAATTAATTAGATGTTTTTTGAACTATATTTTTTTTATATATACAATACAATTTTATTGGGGATAACAAAATTAAAGGGTATAGACTTTTTTGTGTTTTTTTCCCTACTAAATTAAAAATATTTTTATTTTTTGAATCAAAAAGCCAAAGATAATATTATTTAGGACACGTTTCCCTTTTTACTTTTTAAAATCTTTGGGAAACCCGAATGTGGGCTTTAAATTTTTTATTTTTCCCAAATTTTTTTAGCATTTTTTTTTTTCCCCCTTTAAACAGCTCCCCCAATTTTCACCCCACGCGAAGTTTGTCCCCCATGTTTCCCTTTTGGGGGAGAAGAGGGAAGGAAGGGGGTTTAAGGGGAAGACAAAGAAGGAAAAAAAAAAAATTTGGGGGAAGATTGGTTCATTTGTTTCCCGGGCTGAAGGGAAAACTTTAGTACCCCAAATTTTTATGGGCGGTCTTTCGCCCCTTTGGGGCTCATGGGGAAAAGGGGAAAATTTTTTATATTTATAATTTTATATAAAAAATTATATAAAAAAATTTTTGGTTTTTGTTACTCGTATCTTTTTAAACTTTTTATATTTGAAAAAAATTTTAAATTTTAAAAATTTTTACTTACTGATTTTTTTTTAAAAGGGGAAAAATTTAAAACCCTTAGTTACTTTGATTATAAATATAATTTTAAAATAAAATAATTAATTTTTTAAAAAAGTTTATTTTGGAGTTAAAGTGGGATTCAAGGGAAAACCCAAAAAAAAAATATAGTTTTTTTTGACTAAAAATTTTTTTTTTCGCCCAAAAAAAAAATTTCACTAGTTTAAAAACATAGAAATTTTAATTTTTTTACTTTATGATATCAATAGAATTGAATATATGTCAAAAGGGGTCCTGAAAAATTTTAAAGACCCTTTTTTTTTCATTAAAAAGTTTGTTAGAAAAAAGGCCCCTATGCTCCTGTGAATATTCAACCCTTGTTTTATAACAGGTGAAAAAATTAAATTTTATATTTGTAATGGTTTAAAATTTTATTTTTTTTAGCCAAAAATAGTAATTCCCTAAAAATGGGAGGAAACGTGGCCTTTTTCTCGCGTCCCCCTTTCCCCCAATTAAAATTAAACCCATTGAGGGAGTATTTAATAAAATTAAAATTTATTTTTTAAAACCGGGACCCCTTTAAAAAAAAATTCATTAGGAGAAGAAATAGATGAGAAAGGTTTTCAGAAGTTAATTTTAAAAATTTTAAATAAATAAAAATAATAATATTTTTCAAACCCCGTCTTTTCTACTCGTTCGGGTTTAGGGTTTTAAAAACTAATGGGAAATTAAAAGGAAATTTGGGGGGGTTTTTAAATAGAGGAAGTGAAAAACCCCCATTTGCATGGAGGGAGGTGGAAAAATTTAGGATTCCCCCCCCCCCGTTAAAATGGAACCCAGATTCGAACCCTTTATCTACCCCTCCTCAGCATGAGCTCAAACAAGACTAGCGCGTAGCCCACTAAGGCCAAAAGAGGGCCCGTAGGTTAAAAAAAATTTTAAAATTTTTTTTTCATAATTTAATTTTTAAAATTAAAAAAAAAATTTTTGGAAAATAAAATTTTTAACAGTAAAAGTAATATTTTTAAATTTTTTTAAAATTGAAAAATGTACTTTGACTTTATTTCTCTTTTAAAAATAATGGGGTTTTAATAAAGTTTTGGGCCGGGGTTTTTAAACCCCAAGGGTTTAATGATAAGGTGGTTAAAAGGTGAAAGTGAAATAACTAAAAAAGCTCAGCCCCCACTGTTTCGGGGGAAAAGCAAATTTTTTTAAAGGGGATGAAAAAAAATTTTAATTTCTTTTACACAAATTTTGGGGAATTACTTTGGAGAAGGGCAGAAAAAAATTTTTCGGCTTCGATTGATTTAATGTTTAAAAAAGGTCACAAGAAACAACCATCGTTTAGACAAATATGTTGCATTTATTTATTAAAAAAAATAAAATTTTAACCCCAAATTCAAATTAAAAAAAGATAAATTTTGCTCAACAAATAAAATAAATATATAAAAAAATATTTACATTTTGGTTTTAACATTTTCCAAATTTTTATCACCCATGTGCTTTTTTAGTTACTTTATTTTTCTATGTAGTTTTATAAAATTTTGATTTCACAAGGAAAAAGCGGGGAAAGGGAAAATTTTTAAAACGTTTTTTGGGTTTTTTTAAACGATTGATTTTAAAAATGCCCCGAGATCTACCCATCGATCGCAATCGATATTGCTGAAAAAAAAGGGACGGTGGATACAGGAATTCTCCCCCTTTTATATTAAAAAAAAATTTACTAAAAAAAATCTTTTAAGATTGTGAAGTAAAAAAATAGGAAAATCATTGGGAATAAAACATACAAAAAAGATAATAAAGGAATACTTTACAAATCTTACTTAAATTTTCTATGGCAATAAAATGGGGAAATGTTTTTTTATTAAATTTTTATTATTATTATTTTTAATTTTTTTATTAGACCACTCCCTTTCCACCCTTTGGGTTTACGCACTACGCTAATGTGAATGGTTTGGGGAATTTTGAGAGAAAAGAAGGAAACCCTTACCCAGTTTAACCTTTGGGCCGGGCCAGGGTGGGGTGGGGGATTCCCCCATTCCCGGTTTTGTCAGGGGGGAAGGAAGTCTTGGTAATAGATAAATTTTGCCGGGACGAGGAAATTTAACCCCCCCGCCCGCAAGAAGTCAGACACCCTTTCCCCTTTATACCGGTCACCCGGGGCACTGTTTAAAAAAAGGGGAGAAAAGAGAAACTTTTTCTACCAAAGAGCAAAAAGAATCAAATTCATTTTCAAAGATATGGGAAATTAAAAAATAAATATATATAGCTCAGAAATAATTTTTGGTTTTATGAAATATTTTCAAATAAAAAAAAATTTTTTTATAGAAACAAATTTTATAATTTAGGTTTTTTCTTAATTTAAATAGGTTTTGGGGAAATGAAAATTTGGGAAAAAATTTTCCCAAATTTTTAAATTACTTTAACGTATTTTCATTAGAAAAAAAAATTTTTTTGTTTAAAAAAAGAAACAATGCCAAAAATAATTTTTTTTTTAAAACAAAATTAAATTTTAAACGAATTTCGAGAAAATCGAATTTTTTTTAAAACGTTTTTCCCCTTTAGGGAAACAAAAACCCCAAAATTGAACGTTAAAATAAAATTCCAAGTTTTAGCCCAATTGGGGAAAAAATTAGGGCCCAAACCAAAGGGGTGGGGTGGGTGGAAAGGCTTAAGAAAATCCCCTTTTTTTAGTTTTTAGGGGGGGCCCTGATTTGTCAACATTTAAATTTTTTCTTGTTCAAATTTTTTAATGATCATATAAATTAATAAAATTTTTTACCCTTTTATACATATATAAAAATTCCCCATATAAAATACAAGAGTGAATTTTGGGAAACTTTCAAAATCCTTTTTTTTACCTTTAAAAGTCAAATTTTGCAAAAAGTATCTTTTGTCTTGGGTCTAAAAAATTAAATTTTTCCCCCAAAAATTTTAATTTCCCGGTAAGGGGGTGGAGGGAAAAAAAGAGATGAGTTTGTAAATAGGATGTTTTTTTTAAAATATATATAAATATAATTTTTTTTATTTATATATATATATAAATTTTTAAAAATATTTACGTTAAAATTGGGGTAAGGTGGGGAATGAATGTTTTTGAGGAAATATAACCCCAAATTTTTTGGGGGAAAAATTCAAATTTAAAATTTTAAAAATAAATTTTTTTGTTTCAAATGAAAAAAATTTTATATATGTAATAAAGGGGGAAAAAAAAAAAAAAGATCTGGTTTAAAAACCCCTTTTAAAATGGTTTTTTAAAAAATAGGTTTATTTGGGGGTTAGGGTTAAGGTGTCAATTTCTGTTAGGGGGCCGGTTCAATTATGTAAAAAGTCTCCCAAAAAAATAAATTTTGAACGAAATGTAGTTATTTTTAAACCTTTTTTTAAAAATTTAATTTCTATTAAAACCCAAAATTTTTTAAAAAAAAAAATATTTATCAAATTTTTTTATAAAGAAAAACATTGATAGTACCAATTTTTAGACAAATAATAAATCAATTTTTAAAAAAAATTTTTTATCAATAAACCCTTAAAAAAATTTTAACCCCTTTCACCCCAAACCCCCCCCCAAAAAAAAGTACAAAATTTGTTTTTAAAATTTTAAAAATGTCCCAGGGTATCGTCGTAACGTTTTGTGGCGTAACTGCTTTTTCAACTTTTTTGGAGGCCCAAAATTTTAAAAATTTTTTTTTAATTAAATTTCAGTTTCAATCACAGCGCAATTTCTCATTTAAAAAATAGCCAAAGTAATTTAAAATTTAAAAAAAAAAAAAAAAAATTTTTTCCCACACTAGAAAATTTTTTTCCGTCTTTTCAAAAATAGATAAAACTAGTATACTGCTTGGTCTCCCAAATTTGGGTTTTGAGTTAAAAATAGGCCATTGTACAATAATTTTATTTTATGTAGAAATTAAAGGTGCCATAAATTAAAACCCGCCCCAAAATTTTGGGTGCGAAATATTCTTAAAAAAATATTAAAAAAATTTTTTAAAAAAATTTGGGGGAGAAAAAATATTTTGACACGCTCAGGGAAAAAAAATAATAGAAAAAATCCCCGAGATTTTTTCTCTATAACATATAAAAAAACAAGATTGAATGAACCCAAAATTTGTCAGAAAAATTTAGAAAATTTAGCCCGGGGCTATGGATGGATAGACGGACGGATAAAGGACAAAGGACAGACGAAAAACAATTAATTTGGAATAATTGTAAAGTTCACTTTTTTGAGTTGTAAGCACATTAAAGTAAAATTCATCAAAATTTTGTTTTAAAAAATTTTTTTACCCTTACAATAATTTTTTTTGTAATTAAAAAAAATTTAAAAAAACCCTTAAAAAGAAGGGTAGCATAATATTTTAAAAAAGGCCTTTTCTACCTAAATATTTTTTTTTTTGTTGAGAAAAACCTTAAAATATAATTTTTAAATTTAAAATTTTAAAACAGCTAAAATGTACTCCCAAATTTTTTTTTAAAATTTTATTATTTTTTGTTTAAATTTTTTTATTTCAAAAAATATTAAAATTGTAGGTGCATTTTCAAAAAAACATTTAAAATGAAATTTAACCCAAAAAATTAAAAAAACTTCCAAAAAAGTATATTTTTAGAGAATTTTTTTAAATTTAAAATAAAGTTTTACGGAAAAAAAAAAAAGAATAAAAAAAATTTTTTTTCCCTTTCCCTTTCCCCCCCTATAGTTTTCCTCACCACTTTTTATAATTTTATTTATTTTTTAGATCCTTTTTGAGGGAAATTTTAACTCCCTCTTTCCCCCCTTTCTTGTATAAAGACTAAGGGGGAGGGGTTAAAAGTATTTTATTCCCCCCTTCACCCTTTAAATCTCTTTCCCCCTTTAAATCACAGCGAGTGAAAATTGTCAACAAAGGCAAAGCCTGCGGGGTTACAACCCTTTCTGCAATAAAATATTATTTTTAAAACATGATTTTTTATAATGTTTTCAAAAAAGTAAAAAGCACTTGGGTTTTATTTCAAATCGCCCCGAAATTCATTTTTTTTTCGGGACATTTAAAATAAATTTAGAACTTTAAATAATTTAATTTTCATCGCTTTTTAATTTTAAAATTTTTAAAAAACGCCCCAGTATTGCGTGAAAGAGAAAGGGGTTCACAAAAAGGGGAAGAAAAGCCCATTCAACCCCAAAGGGGATTTTGAAACTCCGAAAATCTTCCCATTTTGGGGAACCTCCAGACGTTTTCCCAAAATTAATTTTAGTTTCCCGCAAATTTATAAATTTAAATTTTTTTTTGTAATAATATTGGGGATCTAATATAAAATCAGCAAATTTAAATAATCGATATTACATTTAATTTTAGCTAATTAATTTTTTTATTTGTGTTGTTAACCGCAGTTTTCTTTAAAAATTTTTTTGTTAGGTGCAATTTGGGCATCAATTTAAAGGGAAAATTTGTTTTTTTTAAAATAATCGACTGTATTCATGCTAAATTTAAAAAACCTTAGGCTTTTAATAAATTTTAAAAAAAACCCCATGGGGGAGTTAGTAAGTGTAGTTTGATGTTGGCGATGTGAAGAGGGGGAGCTTGAAAGGGTTCCCAAATTTAATGGGTGAAAATTTGGTGGTTTTTCCCAAAAATTTTTTTCCCCTCCCCAAAACCCGCAAATTTCGGGTCTTTTCCCCTATATTAACCTTCCAAAAATTTCCCAGCCCCTAAGCGTAATTATAGTAATTAAAAACTATAACCCCAAGGGGGTAAAAGTGGTGAAAATTAAAAAAAAAAAAAAATTTATTTAAGTGTTTTGGAAAAAAAAATTATTTGGGCTTTTTGTAGGCACTTTTATTGGGATGTTTAATTGTTAAAAACCCAAAATTTAAAGGGATTTATGTTTTTCAGTTTTTTCCGATGGGTATTTTTTATGATTTTTTTGCCGGTAAGCAAAACCTGACAATGAAAATTTTTTAGATTTTTAGGTAAAAAGAATGATCTAAAATTGCTGATTTATACAGTTTTACCCCAAATGACTAGCTAATACGTTTTTTTTTTTGTATTGAAAGATCTATACAAGCGAAGGCCTCCCTTTTAGTTTTTGTTTGACTTGTCAATTTTTTAAAAAACATAGAGAATTTTTTTATATTTATCACGGAAACAAATACAAGGTTAAAAAAATTTTTTAAAAAAGGGTTAAAGCAAAGGCCCCGGTGTTATAGGTACGCTCTTTTGGGGGTTTTGTTTGAGATTGGGGTTTACTCACTTTCCCCCTTTATGTTACGCATTGGACCCAAAGATCCTCCCATGGGGGAGTGTAGGGTAGAGGAATTACCAAACCTTTTTTTAGTGGGCCCAAAATTGGTGGCTCCCGGGGTAAGTTTCCCTTTGGCCCAGCTGGAAAGGGGGGCCCCCCCTTCGTAAGGGAGTTTTGGTGGGTGAATACTTTTAGATACATCTTTGTTGGGGGAAAAGGGGGGGGGAGGGGCCCCCCAACGGGCCCCCCACTAAACAGTTAGTGTGCGTACAGGTTCGGCCCAGGAAAAGGGGGTTTAGGACATTCAAAAAGGGTTCCCCACTGCGGGAAAAAAAGGGGCGATGCTTTCCCCGGGGAAAGGATTAAACCCACTAAGGGGGAGTTTCTGGGCCTTTCTATGTCTAGTGGTTTCCCCCCAGGGAATTGGGGAATTCTTCCCCCTAAAGGGGTCAATAAAAGAAACCCGGGGAAGGGGGGTGGTTTCCCAGATACCCCTATGCCGGGATCAATTTACCCAACAGGGGTTGGTTTTCTCAAAATGGTTTTTTTTCTGTGTTTTTCTTTCAAAGGTGGTACTCAAAGGGGATGCAATTTTCAATTTTTTTTCTTGGGTAAAACTCAAAAAAACTACTAGAAATATTCCCCAATGTATCTTACGCCAAAAGGGTGAAATGTCATTTGGGGTAACTAGCGTAATGAAAACATAAAGGTAAAGTATTTAATTTGAAAAATTTAAACCCCAGTTTAACAAGGGCAAAATTTTTTTATATTTATTTGAGGTGGGGGAAAAAATTTTTTTATCGTTTTTTTTTCCATTGAACAAAAAAATTAAATTTACAGCATTACAAAAGTTCTAACAATTAAGTTCAAAAAGTCGACCGGGAAAGGGTTTAAAAAAATTGTGATTTAAAAAAGAAACAAATTCTTTACAATTAGCAACCCCCGCAAAGGGGGTTGAATATTTTTTTCGGGTTAAATATTTTAAAAATTAAAAAAAAATTTAAAAAATTTGATTGGTATAAAAATTTTTAAAAATAAATTTTTCTTTTTTCGTGAAAACGATGCCCTTATTTAAAAAATTAAAATTTTGATAAAATTTGCAACATAAATAAATTAAAAAGAAGAAAAGTACTTTTTAATTTAAATTTAAAAAATTTTTTTGGATTGGGTAAAAAGGAATTAATTTAAAATTAAGAAATAATTGAGAAAACTTTAGTTTAAATTTTTTTAAAGTAAAAAAAAAAAGAAGGTAATTTAAAAAAATTAATTATTTTTTAACAAAAAAGTGGTCTTTTACACGTGTTGGGGAAAAAACCCAAAAATGAAAAAATGATTTTTGGGAAATGTCAACCAAGTAAAAATTTTTTGCCCTAACTCTATCCCATTGCGGGTTAATGAAAAATTTTGACGAGGGGGTTTTTTCCCCCCGTCGTTAAGGGTACCATTTTTGGCTTGGGGGTTTGGGAAAGGGGGAAAAGTATTTTACTTATATGCGTGGAGCTAGATAAATTTTGGGCTGTTACGTGCTCGACCCAAATTTTTGGGGGTATTTTTAAAGGGTTTTTTTCCTATAATTACCTTTTTAAAAATGTTTTTTGATTCCATCCCAGAATTTGTGCCGAATGTACCCTGCCTTTAAGTAAAGTCATGCATGGCCCCGGGGCCCGTCCTTTAGGTGTAAATCATTTCATCCTGGGAAAAAGCCATTTTTGGAATATTTGGACCAAAACGATATTTGGGAAAATCGGGTTTTGGGCTATTCCCGTTTTGGTATTTTGAGGGGCCTTTTTTTTGTAAATTGCTTTACACTTTTTCCCCCCGAAATGTGAGTGACTTCCTTAATTTTTTAAATAAATTAACACTACCCCATGATTTGTAAGTAAAAGCTAAAGAGTTTAAAACTCTAAATGATTTTAAAACGTGGGGCTAAAAAAATTTTTTTTAAAATAGAAAAATTTTTAAAAATTCCCCAAGGGATGTTCATTTTTGTATTGGATCGGAAAAAACAAAAAATTTTTAAAAAAAACCCGAAAAATTATTTTTAGGAATTTAAACTAGAAAACCCTAACAGGTACAGGAAATTTTTTTAAATGAAAATTTTATATATAGAAAGGGGAATTGGGCCGGAACCCTTGGGCATATTTGGGAATGCTCTGACCTTGAGCTAAAAACCGTAGTTTTTCCCGTGAAAGGGTATTCTTTATTTAAAATTTTAAGGAAGAATATGTGAGGGGTGTGTGAAAATTGTACTACAAATGAACGATCAATTAAGTTTGTGACTAAGAGAAAAAAGCAAACACCTTTACCCCGGTAGGCTTTATTCTGTAATTGGGCAATTTCCAAAAATTTTTGGGTTGGGAAAATATGAAATAAATTTTAAAAAATGTTGCTAGGTTGTGAGTAGGCTAAAGCCACATTACCCATCACCCCTTTTGAAAAGAAAAAATGATCCTGGGCCCAAAAGGGAAACCAAAGGAGTTCTTTGTTTTGGTTTTTCCGAATGAAATTTTAAAAACTTATTAGTTTGGGTTTTCCCCTCAATTACCCCTCCCAAAAGGGTATAAAGAATTAATTTGGCGTAGAGTTTTTTTTAAGAAAAAGCATTTTATAAGTGGGTGAGGATTTCAAAAAATGGGAATTCCCCTGAAAAACAAAATGGAAAAACCCGATGTTGGGAAAAAATTTAGAGTTTAATTTTCTGGTAAGTCTGATTGGGCTAAAAGGTTCCTATTTTACCCAAGGGAAATTGGTCGAAGATTTATGGCCAGAAATAAAAGGTATAGAAAAAGCAAAATTTAACTTAAAATGAGGGAAAAAAATGATGAAATTATCATATGGGGCGGGCATCGTGGGTGTAATGGAGCAGATAATTGGACTTTAGGGATAGGAGAAGGGAAAAATTGGAGAGGTGGTTTTTAGGGAAAATTTGAAATATGGTGGGCAGACAGGGTGACAAATAAGGGGACCTAAGAAAAGGGGGGGGGGGAAAAAACCCTTTTTAAAGTGATTCCTTTGATACAAAGAAAATGGGGTTGAAAATTTTTTTGGGGGAACGTCTTTGCATGAGTTTATAGAAGGGGAAAGGGTTTAAAAGAAAAAGGGAAATTTAAAAAAAAAATTCAAATTTTTTTAATGAATTAAAGGAAAGAAGAATTTTTTCTAGTGGATAAAGGAGGAGAAAAATGAAGGACGCATTGGCATTTTAAGTTCACAAGCAAAAGGAAAAGAAAGTTGGAAAAACCGATTTCCCCAAAAATTGAATTTTAAAAACTATACTTTTTAAACCAATTTATTAAAAAACTAAGGTTTTGAAGTGGGGCTTGTTTTATTCATCCCGCCCGGTTGGAAAATCGATTTCCAATTTTAAAAAAAGGTTTTTAGCCGATCGAAAACTCGTTGTATTTAAAAATTCCCAAAATCTTCATTTTAAAATTTTTTTTTATTTTTTTTTTTTCAAATAAAGCATGGTTTTTTAAATTTTTAAAATTTTTACTTAAAGTTTTTAAAGAATATTTTTGGGTTTTTTGAACCCCAAGCCCAAAAATTGTATTTTTAAAAATCGGGGGGCATAAATTTTTAAAAGGTTTGGTGGATTTAGTTTTAAAAATTGGTATTCCCAAAAGCTTAAAGACCTATTTCCCAAAAACAGTTTTTTTATTTAACCTTTTTTTTTCCCGTTAAGGGTTTAGTTTTGACAAAAAATCTTTTAAATGCTAAATTTTTGTAATGGTCTAACGAATATGTTTAAAAAAGAAATTTTAGATAGTGATCGCCTGAAAAAAAACATTTTAAAAGTGGGGTTTTTGGGGTTAAATTCATGGAAGGGGGAAATTTAAAACATGATTTAAATTTTTATAATTTTTAAAATTTTTTTAAAAATTTTACCAAAATTTTTGTTTTACAATGTTATTGGGGAGTGTTAACCCTGGGGATTAAAAAAGATTTTTTTTCTTTTTAGGGGGAAAAAATAAATCTTTTTAGAAAATTTCTCACGATTTTCTTAAAATTATTTTTTTTAAGAAAGGTTTTCCCAAAAAATTTTGTTAAAAAATTAAAGGGACCTTTTTTAAAAGTTTTTTTTAAAAATAAATTAATTTTAGGTTTCCCATTTATTTTATTTTCCTTTTTAGATATTTTAAAAAATTTTTTTTTTTTGAAAAAAAGATTTAAAAATTGGTCCCAAAAATTTTAAATTTTGTAACCTTTTTCATTATAAATTAAAATTATTTTTATTTTTAGAATAAAATTTTTTAAAAGATATTTATTTTTAAAATGTTAAAAAAATTTATACACTTTTTTGTAATTAATTTTTAAGATTAGGGTTTAAAAAAGGGTTTTTGGATTTTTGTTTTTGGTGATTAGAATAATTTTTATAGCATATTAAATTATAATTTTTTTATAAAGATGAAAATTTAAATTTTTGGTATTAAAAATTTTAAAAGATTTGACAATTCAAAAATTTAAAAAAAAAGGGTTTAATCATTTTATTTTAAAAAGTATAATTAAAGTGTTTATTATGATAAAATTATGGGGTTTTTTGTTTAAGGAAAACCTACTAACTAGTACCCGGTTTTTTTGAGAACCCCAATTTTTTAAAATTTTATTTTTAGGAAAAATGAATATTTGAGGGAAAATTTGGTAAAATTTTTATACAAATTTTTTTAAAATTTAAAAATTTTGGGATAAGGCGTAGTCTCAAAAACATACATTTTTTTATAGGTTTAGTGGAGTTAAAGGTATAATCTGGGCCCGGGTGCGTTGGGGAAAAGTTTAACAATATTTATTTAATTTTTTTTTAATTTTGGTTTTCTTTGCCATTGACGGGGGAGATTGAGGTTCAGATCTCGGCCAGTTTTTCTGAGGGTGGTTTATCCTAAAATGTTTTCCCCTTCTCCTTATCCCGCAGATTCGGGTGTACTTACTTTAAAAGTCTTCCTAATCCATAAAATATCGGCGTAATTTAGTACATAAGCGTACAACCAACTAACAGATACGGTATTTAAAAAAAATACAGAAATAAACAGAGTGATTTGGAAAATAAGCGTGCTACATGCTTCGGTGGCACGTGGTCTAACGTGAATTTAGCTAGCCCCCGCACATTGGACGCAGCAGAGGAGAATTGTAAACCCAATATTCTCATGCTTACCGCACATGAACCCCGGCGCAGGCAGAGCAGGGGATAGGCGAACAGAGGAGATTCTGTAAACCCCATGTTCTTATGGCTTACCGCACATGGATGCAGCACAGGTGCAGAGGGGGATGGGGTGAAGCAAGGAATTCTGTAAACCCCCGTTCTTATGGTTACCGCACATGGATGCGCACAGGTGCAGCAGAGGGTAGGTGAAGCAGAGGAGATTCTGTAACCCCCGTTCTTAGGGCTTACCGCCATGGACGCAGACAGGTTGCAGCAGAGGGATAAACTCTGTCGCGGTTGGTCTGGTTTTAGTAGTGGTCAGTTTTCCTGTGTCCTCTGCGCCTCCTTCACGTAGTTTCATCCAAAAGTGCAAGATTGCTACCGAACTGAATTACTTGAATGGTAAAATATTTATTGTCAGACTCACTATCGACCTTTACTATGGATCAAAATTATTGACAAATGAGGATTTTAGTATAAATTGTGTGTTTTATGTATGTGTGTGGTATATGGGACAATTTTTACTGGAGGTCAAAAAGGCTACACCCTCCACTCCACCCCAGTTGTTACATTGGTCTGCAATATGTTTTGCAAAGGATTTAAAAGTAACCTAAGCATAACTTAAGCAATAAAGATTATTATAATATGGATATTTTTCCCCATCACTACTTACTACTCGTTCACATTTAAATAAAAAAAATTTTTTTTTTAGAAAGTTATAATCTTAGAGGTAATATACCCGCATTTTCGTGGAGGGAAAGTTTTTTTTTCAAGGGGAAACCTCTTCTAATACACCTGGCCGGTATTCAAACTCGACCAGCTAAAACAAATGAGCTTTACGTCAAGTCCGTGTGCCCACCAATAGAGATAAAATTATGAAGTATGCTTAGTATGTTTCTTTGTCTTATTTTTTTAATTTGAATGAATAGGATACAATATCACTAACGGCCAATGATGCATTATAGTACTATTTTAAACAAACAATATACCGCTATTTTATATCACTTAGTTGAGACTAATAAAAAAATTATGGTTCTATGATCATGACTCAAGTGAACTTTATAATTCCCTAATAGTATCTACAAATATTTTAATGTGGGAACAGTAAGTGGTTTCAAATAATCACAGTTCGTCAAACACCATTTTTCTAACTAGAGCGTCGTTGAAACATTGTTTAAATTCACATAAATAAATTAGCATACAAATACGACAAATATTACATCACATAATATATTCTATAATAAATCTCGTGTCACAGTTTCTTACAAAACTAGAATAAGATTATGGCTAAATAATAAAATAATTTAAATAAATTGTGCTTTCACAATTTTAAAATAAATTTTGAAATAAAATAATTCGAATTGTTATCAGAAAAATACACGAAGGTTGCTGCTTATTTGAAGGACAATATACAGATAATACTGTATTTCTTTAGGGACTGGCATCGTTAAATCTGAGAAACAACAGGAAACACTCTCAATTAGATTATAGTATGTTGTTGGGATCCTATGCAATTTACTGAAGTTAATTTGATAAAAGAGAGATGTACGAGGGTCATCCAGAAAGTAAGTTTACAACATTTATTTATGATCTAAAAATGCTTGTATTTAATTGAAATTCACAGAATACTTCACAAATATATTAAACTATTTTTCAACGTAATCGTTGTTGAGATTGTGACATTTCTGTTGTCAGGGCACCAGCTTTTGTATTACAGTGTCATAGACCTCCGCTGCCAACTCTTTCAGCCACTATCTTCACAGCTTCCTCAACCTCTTGATTTTGGAAAAACGTTTCCTACACAAAAACTCCTTTAGTTTAGTGAAAAGGTGATAGTCCGAAGGCGCCAAGTCTTGTGACTAGAAGGGGGGGGGGGGGGGGTGACAATATCCCATCCAAACGATGTCAGCAGCTCCTGTGAAACTCGCGCGGTGTGGGGCCTGGCGTTGTCATGCAGGAGGCTGACTCCCCGGCTCAGCATTCCCCTTCTGCACTTCTGAATGGATATTCTGAGTTTTTTTTAGGGTATTGCAGTAAGCCTATGCATTAATGGTAATCCCTTTAGGCATAAAATCCACCGAAAGGACCCCCTTACGGTCCCAAAAAACAGATGCCATGACTCTTCCGGCTGAATGGGTTGTCTTGAATATTTTGGTGGCTGGGGAAGATGAATGACGCCACTGAAGTGATTTTATTTTGGATTCTGGGGTGTAGTGACACACCCACGTCTCATCCCCCGTCACGATAAGAGTCCAGAATAGTTTTCTCCCTCCTGTGCAAAATATCAAATAATTCACGCGTGGCGGTCACGTGATTTTGGCGGTGCTCTGGTGTGATGATTCTGGGCACCCATCTCACACACAACTACTTGTAACCAAGTTTTTCCGACACAATATCATCAAGGAGATTTCTAAAATGTCAGGAAATTTTTAGTGAAGGTCGTCAAGCGTCACACGACGGTCATTTTGTACTTGTTCTTAAATTGTTCGCACAAATTCGTCAGAAATCACGGATGGTCTTCCACTCTTTGCCTCATCGTGAGTATCAGTACGACCTTCTATGAACAACCTAACCCACTTCATGACATGTTGTTAACTCATCACATCACTACCATAAACTTCCACAACCTTCCGATGGATATTCGCGGCGGGATTGTTCTGCAAAGTCAAAAAACGGATGAACTCGCGGATCTCGCACGGACAGGAGGTGGCGGGAGCGCGCGACGACCTCTCTATCGAAAGAATTTACTGTGACTGAAAAAAATGGCCGACAAACACGTGGGACCAAGCAAACTGACCGTTAAGATCAACCCTACACGCCAGGTGCGCCAAATTTGAAAAAAAAAAATTCCCCCGACCTCAGGAGCCCTTGTAAACTTAATTTCTGGATGTCTCTCGTATATTCATAGCATTTACTTTAAGCTTTGATCCACTTTTCATGCAAATGTAAACGAAATTGATCAAATTTCCCCTTCCAAGGAGATGTTTCAGTCCCAACATATAGGCCTACAATTACATTAAAAGCAGTTTAAGTTTAATGTTTGAGTTAAAAGAGACTTATTTCTTAAAATATTTATCTCTTATCTCTTTTTCTTTCAACTCTAAGAATTGCCGCCTTATGCGAGTTGACCAATAATAACGAGAAAAAAACTAATGTTTAAGTTTAATTAGCCTGAAAAACTAAATACTCTGAATACTTTTGTGAATTTGCTGAATTTACAATATCGAGTTATGTTTAATACTGTCAAGAATAGACTTTATCTGTGATTTTTTTTAAACACCACGTCATTCTACTTTTATCAAACATCTTACCAAGTTTCATACCACCCACAATTGTTCAGATAACTTACCATCCTGTTTTATTCACAAGTCATTTTCCTCTCCATCCGGTCTAAACTCATGTTAATCTCGCTATTAGGGTTGAGGTTAGGGAGATAATATTTAGAGGAAATATACCTTTATTTTCGTGGAGTAATGGTGGTAAAATATTTAGAAAATAATCAGCCGGAGTACACACAGCAGGGAATCGTGAACTGTCTGCCACCATGAAAACAGGACTATATGAGCCTGACTTTTAATCTGCGTGTCCATCAATTCACATTTATAAAATTCTAAATATGATATGAGTTCTAGTCATTCTTCTTATTTCTAAAAAAAAAAAAGCTAAATATCTCAAAATAAAGGACGTTTAACTATAGGGATAAGTGAATTTTAAAAGGCACTTGCAACCTAGTAAAATAAAGTTTCCCCCCGCTGATAACCTCTAACACCATATATATATTTTATCATCCTTATAACAGCTAGAAGTGTCCTTATTCTCTCTGAAGAATCATATCCATGCGTTACTACCACGAAATGAATTCATTACTCTCATATTAAACCACGTATGCGATGAAAGTAGGAAGTAATAACGTCGACAGTGTCTGGAACCGAGAAGGTGGATTGGTCGTTTCCAGTGACTTACCAAAGGAGATAAAGAGAGAGAGAGAGAAATAAAAAAATAAATTGCTTTAAAAAAAAAAAATCTCCCCTAGCCGTTTTTTCTGTGTTACCCTTCCTTGTTGCGAGAGAAATGAGAGAAAGTAAACGTGGAGGGTTTTGTATGTAACGTTAGGCGCATAACGCATAGAGCGAAGGACGTAGCGCAACGGAAGGACGTTATATTTTACAAAAAAAAAAAGTTTCTGGGAAGGATGGAGGGTGAATTTAAACTGCTTTTGTAATAGCCTCCTCCCCTTCTTTACTCTACAGTACTGTTGTTTGCTAAGCCGAGATGTTGCGGTGTTGTGAACCTTTTAATAGCGAGGGATACGTGTATATATATATCCCTTCATGTCAGTTTGAAATATATTTTTAATAAGTATTTGGGAATGTGTATTGAAATACTTTACATCCATTAATGTTTACAGTCTATGGCCTGGCTCAGCAATTTTCTATTTAATCCATGTATTCCCCATTACCGGTGGGTTAGGCCTGTCGTAGCCTCGTATACATCATAATCTAACTTAAGACTAGGACAGGCACAACGTCCAGTCCCCGGCCATTGATTTAACAATGTCCGAAATGGTAGACCCATATTTTCATCAATGATAAATTTTTGGCCATGCCGGTAATCAAACACAAGACCCCAAGCTCAGTGGACAGCCACATTACCAACTGAGTTAAGGTATCGAACGGTATTGGGATGAAGTGGTCAGTACACCTGGCTACGAGTCTATGGTTCCCCAGGTTCGATTCCTGACCGCTATCTGGAGTATTTTTCCCGAAAGATGAATCATACTAATGATCACCGGGGCTTGGTTAATTAGGATTAAGTTTTGGTTTAAGTGTTTCTACTTGTTCCACACATTCATACTTACTATTACTATCAACTCATCTCATCGGGAAATGGAAAGTGTCTCCACGGAAAGGACGTACGATTAGTACATTCGGGCGTCCCCTGGGCAACAATACATTAGTACTAGCTAATCTTTCCATTACTGGGCTATAAATGACGTATCCCCGACAAGCAGTAATATTATTACTATCATAATATTGATATTAACATTATTAATTGTAGAGTCTCTATTATCTAAGGCAAGCAGAGGTGAGGGGCCTTGGATATCCAAAAAAAACTCGCAAACTATAAAATTCACTACAGTAAAATATCCTAAAATAAATTTTCAATCACAAAACTCTCAAAAATTCAAAATAAATAGTATTTTACTGTACATCGCACATATTTTCTTGCTCCTTTATAAAAATAAATGGATATATCTGTTTAAGACGAGTAAGATATATGAAAAAATATAATACACATGGTTGAAAAAACATAATGGAAAAATGAGCATTACATCTAACCACAAGTGTTTGAATTAAATAATACACACACACTGTTACAGAAACATTGATAAAATAGGAAACTCTCTGTCCAATAATGAGAAAAACAATCAATTTCACAGACCTAATTTAAATAATATATTTGCTTGTAGATCGGAAACTATTGATTTTATATAGATATATTTAATTTTTTTAAATATTCCTTCAACTATATCGTATATTCAAAATATTGTGGATATATGATCAAAATTAGAGCTATTATCTTTTGTAATGTACACTCTAAAAATTGTGAGTTTATTTTGAATAAATCTATTTTTTTTCTCTTTTTACCCTCAAGTGAACTATCCTTGACATTAAGAGTAGATATCTAATTTTTAAAAATCCTCTGTGCAACCTTATGAAAACCCTAGATACCAAGTTTTAGTCCAATCGGTAAAATGGTTTAGAAACCAGGCATAGATACAGATACAAACAGCATAGTGAACAATTTCTTTTTCGTGTTCATTGAGTCATCAAACGGAAACATACATTAAAAACTCGAATTAATGAATATAATACGTTTTTTCTCAGAGAGATCGAGAGAAGGTAGATTTAATTTTAATTTATTTAAGGTATTTAATGTGCACTTTCTGAACCTACTGATTATATCAGCACATGACTTGTAATTAACTTAATTAACTTAAATCTAGAACAGGTAAAACATCCAGCCCCCAACCATTTATACATGACTGTGTAAGGGTGATCCCACATTTCAGCGATGATAAATTTATCAGCCATTCCAGAATTGAACCCAGTACCCTAAGTTAAGTAGACAGACACGCTACCAACAGAGCTAAGGAGTCGAATGAAAGTAAAAAATAATAACACATCAGTTGGCTTTAGCTGTTAGGCTAAATGGCAGGGGCTTAGCTATTATAAATCGAACGGCAGACTGTTATTTACGGTTCAACAGTGCATTGTTTAATCTTCTACTCATATTAGACACCTGGATCCGTTAAATGAAGATTATTTCCTACACATGTGTTACAAAAAAATAAATTGTGTTTCCAGTTCAGCGAATATGGAACTTAGGAGGAATAGGTTTCAGATAATTGGGAATATATTTGATTTTAAAATTCGTACAGCATCAAATAAATGTGATTTCAGTAAACTTTACAGAATTAAATAGCATCAACATCGTCTTGTTGGGTTCACCCTTAACGAGGAGGTCAAGGTTCAATTCCCGACTGCGTGTAATATGGGTGATTTCTCTAAGCTGATATTTCACTCTCCTTCTGAGCAAATTGAGGATACCTGAATCAAAGGATAGTAAACACTTTACTTGAACACTTTTATAATATAAAGTTTATTATACAAAAACTTTCCTTGATAGCCATATTTAATTATAATAAAATTTAGTCTTTAGTAGATTATTGAACCTTTTCAGTCAAATGTATGCATTGTAGTTTGAATACATACAAAATGCAAATCTCTTAAGGTTTTTAGTTTTAGGGAAATGATGCTTACAAACAAAATATAAGCAATCCCTTTTATAATTTCTATTATTTCTATTATAATTATTTCTATAAAAATAGCTATTAAAAAATCGAGTTCTTCTAGATGTGCCAGGACAGATGGCCTTCTCAGTTTTATTGTTAAAAGCTGTTCCAACATTTTCAGCCCTTTGTTAGCCTATATCTTTAACAGTAGGCTGTCAAATGAAACTTTTCCTCTTACATGGAAACAATCTGTAGTCATACCTATTTATAAAAAAGGGGCAAAAACAAATGTTTGTAATTATAGACCAATCTTGCTCTTAAACACTTTCTTTAAAGTATTCGAGAAAATCTTATATGAGTATACCCCTTAAAAATAAACTTTCAGATAATTAACATGGCTTTGTAAAAAACAAATTTACCGTCACTAATTTAGTAGAATTTCTTGAACATGTTGCCCCTCAAGTGTCTGCCTAAGGTCAGGTTGATGCTATTAATATTGACCAAAAAGTAAGGCATTTGATTTATGTCAGCATAGTATTATTCTCTATAAGCTTGGTAAATTTGTCCTTTCTCACTCATATATAAATTGTTTCAGCAGTTATTTGCATGAAAGATCATTCACTATTAAAATTGATTCACACACCTCAAATACATTTTTAGCCGCCTGTAGCATACCACAGGGTTCTAATTTAGGTCATTTTCTATTTAATGGTTTATTGATGACATTAGTGAATATTTGAACTCATTTAGTTATTTACTCTTTGATGATGACATAAAATTATTTAAAATTATCCAATCAATTACAGATTGTATAGATTTACAAAATTATACAAATGGTATTCTATAATGGTATTTTTAAAATGGAATGTCTATTAATAAATCTAAGACCAAATCTATATCTCTTACTAGGAAAACTAACTTATAAATTGGGCAATGAAAACGTATTTAACACCCTTTATATTAATGATCTTGGTGTTCTCCTGGATAACAAACTTTACTTCCACTATCATGTTGATCATGTAATATCCCAATCTTTAAATTACTTGGTCTTACTAAATTTATTACTTCATCATTTAAGAATATAAATTTTTTTTTCATACCATTACCTTAAATACCCCCTTAGACTGGAAAACGTTCAAAAAAATTTGTCGCTGCATGCTATGATAAATTCTTTACTGGCCGGATTTATTATGATTATGAAAAAATTCGAAACCTCTTAGGGCTCCAAACTCTCTTCTTGCGTGTACTTTATTGTGATGCCCTTTTAGTTTTTAGTATTTTCAATAGCAACATTTCTTGCAAATTTGCCCTAGATCATGTAGGCGTTCATATACCTTCTCGGACTTCTTTTAATCTAAAATTATTTTTTCTCAATAGCTCTTATAAAGGGAGCCCTATAGGTCGTTGTATCGATAGAGCCAATTCCAGATTTGTTGAATTCGACTTTTATTATAAAAGAAAAACTAATCTCAGAGTGAGATTTAAGGAACTCCCATATCAATAATTTATCATGTAGAGGCTCTGCCTATAATATTTAAATTTACAATAGTCTGATCTATTTTTTGCATATTGTTAATGCTTTTAGCTACTCTTTAGTCATTTGTTATTATTGCTATTTATTTATTCTTATCATTATTCATTACTATTTTTTCATAACTATTCACCAGTATACATAATTATGTATCTATTATTGTTTATCTTATTTTCTCGTGTAATTATTTATATTTGTGAGATAATTGTGTACTTTTCAGTGATGGCCTGTTTATTATTGGCTAGCACTATAATAAAGGAAATCGAAATCGAAATTGAAATTGAAATGGAAATTATTATTTCTATTGATGATTAGTTTCCAATCTATATTTTTAATGGGAATTTCACCTGAGAACTTTGGTTTTGTGTGGTAATAAATTAAAACAGTGAGTTTTAAACTCTTTAAACTAACGGCATATTTCACAAGGTACAAAAATGGTCAATACATGCCATTTTAAGGAGAGAATTAATCATTATTAATGAATGTTAATATTATGTTTAAAAGTTAAATAACTAAAATCTTAATAGTTCTGTTATTTAAGAAAATAGTTTTGATAATATCTGTTACGATGGCCACATGGACTAAGACGTCACTATCGTGTTATACTGGACTGCCAATGACGGGGAGATCAGAGTTTGAGTCCCCGGTCGGGTGTACTGAGGGTGGTTTTACCAAAATGTTGTTTCATTCTATTTCTATGAAAACGAGGGTAGATTTCTTCTAAATTCAATCTTCCTTATCCCAAACTCACTAGCGTAATTGCTATATATGCATATAATCTGGACACTGAACAGGTAGTAAGAAGCGGCTCTAAAAAATCATGTATTAAAAAAAATTATTGCACGTAGTTTTTCTCGCTATTTACTTAAACTCTCGCATGACACAAGTTTAAAAAAAAACGCTGATCCAGGGCTATCCTTTCCCAAGGACCAATCTTCCCTAATTCTTTTAATATCCCAACTCAACCCACGGATAACGCATAATTCAGGAATGTTATTCAATTTTAACTAGGTGTTGCATCATAGATTGGGTGACCTGGAGCTCACTTATGGATGTGGTATCGAAATAAAAGTATTGATACTGTACTCATTAAAATTATCGGAAGAAAAATATCGATACCATAGAAGTATCGAAAGAAAAGTATCAATATCGAAATTTTATTCTGGAAAAATACAAGTTTTTTTTATCAAGCATTAATTTCAACTTTTGCATAGTAATAATAATAATATAACTTTCATATTATTTATTTAAACACTGAAAAATTATAATTATGTAACATATTATTGTATATTTAGGTCCATCGCGTCTATGTTATGTATTGGAACTTTGGAGGTATGATAGATAGTATTGTATGAAGGATGTTATAAACGTTTTTACAGATTTCAAAATGCCTTTTAAAATTTAACTGGTAAAAAGTTATTTAATAGCTAAATTTTATTAGTAATATATGTTTTCAATCTATTTTATACCCTTATTTAACCATGGTAAATATTTAATCCAAGAATGAGGAAAGATAAAAAAAAAGTTGTTTCTTTCGATGCCGATCCGATACAAGAGTGTGAGTACTAATATCAGTAAAAATATCAAGTAAATAAAAGGTACGGAACTCAGCATGGACTTTCTCACTTTTTTGTTTTAAAATGAAGATATTTACTCAAACCTCGTAATATATGTGAAACGAAATAATATACAATAGCAAATACAAGCATGGACTGCACTATACTTATGTAAAACTTTATTTTTTAGTCCCAGTTTTAAATTTTATAGTTTTGTTTCTAAAGAATTAATATACTAATTTATATGTTTGGACCGATAAAAAAAATCAATGTTTGGTACACAAGGGTCAACACTTTATATTAAAATTTCAACTTCTGGTTAAAATTTTCTACATTTTATTAGGTGTTGCAAATCTTCATGCCATCGGATTGATATTAAATTCCTCATTTATAAATTTTGAGCAATATAAAATGTTAATATTGACTATTGCGTCTAAAATGGATATCGATCATTGTCTTACAAACATTTCTTCCAAGAGGTTTAAGGAAAAACATCATAAACCTTTTGAGATTTATATTTCATTACTTTATGGCATTGGAGAATTATTGCGTCAAAACTTAGTATCTCTTTCCAACTAAAGTTCACAAAATTGTATTAAGATATTTGCCAATATATCAGAAACAGTTGGATTTATATAAATATATTTCATATAAATGTTTTTTATTTTTAATAGTTCTACAATTTTGCAATGATAAGTTTTTAAGTCTCTCAAATATTTGCGGAGATACGGAAGTTTCTGCTTCTGTAAAGTACCCTAAAATTCATTTTCTTGATATAATGAAAATAGCCAGTTTATTTATAATCTTAATCGACACCTAGATACGAATTTTAATCAAAATCGTTATAGTTGATTTTGAGAAAATCGATTCTTCCTCTTTTCGCCCTTTCTTAAACTACTCTTTCTTTTAAATTTAGGGTGACCTGGTGGTCTAGGGGTAAGGTGTCAGACTTCTGTGCTGGCGGCCGGGGTTCAATCCTCGGTCCCGGCACAGACTTATCTGATTTCCAAACCCTTCCTACACCTCTGGCAAGACATGTTGTTAATGTGTGGCATGCCAGGCCACCACCGTGGTTCGGATCCCACGTTAAACTGTAGGTCCTCCATTTCATCTCACAATCACCCTACCATTACACATTAGCGTAAGTGCGTATAACCCGAACGGGTAGTAAGACGCGGTGCTAATAATAATAATAATAATAATAATAATAATAATAATAATAATAATTTTAAATTTAACCAGACACACAGACAGACGTCATTGTAAAGACCACTTTTTACTGTTTGGAAAGTCTTGAGACATCGACATCCATCAACATTTCAGGTTAGATTTTCTTTAGCGGTCGCAATACTTTTACCTTTTGTGGTCGAAAGTTAAAAAATATATATATTTACGTATATTTTGAAAGTCTTTGGTTGTATAAAAATATGCTTCCTATAAAATATTTGTATTTTAAATAGACCTACATATTTTTAACGATAAGTAATTTCATATCTCATCAAGTTTAGGAGATATTATAAAAAAGTTTAAGGACTCTGGTCTGATGCGTAAATTAAAGTCATTTTGCCAAAATATTGAGAGAAACCATTTTGTTTGTAATATTTATTAATGTTTAGAAATGAAATTTAATCAAAATCGTTAGAGCCGATTTTGATAAAATCGATTTTTTCTCTTTTGGCCCTTGAGTAAATTATCCTTAATTTAATGTTAGACATCACATTCCAAATACTCCTTGGGGCAAACCATGAAAACCCTAGATACCAAGTTTTAGCCCGATTGGTAAAATAGTTTAGGCTCTATTTGGAGGGACAGACAGACAGACAGACAGACAGACGGAAAGTCAAAAACCACATTTTTTAATTCGGGGGGGGGGGGGGAGGGGGTCATGAAACATCAAGATTTATCAAAATCTTGAGTTCGATTTTTATGACGATTACAATACTTTCTCTACCTGTAAGATAGCGAGAAAGTAAAAATACTAGTATCGAAAGGAAAATATCGATATTAGTTTAGTATCGGTACTTTTTTTTCATATCCCTACTGGCACTACAAGACATTACAATTTAGACCAGTGAAAACATTTTATTGTATTTTAAAAATATAGTAGCATTTCTCATGAAAAGTATAAAGTGATTCCATCCATCACGGTTCCCACGACACAATTTATTGTGTAATATATATTTTACAGGTCGTTAGGGCTACAGAATTGTAACGTGGGAAAAGGAACACAGCCTATATCATCCATTCTTAGTGTAAAACTTTCGAATTATTGTAAACACAACTCCAGCTAATAGATGGTTACTTTTTATTTATTTACGAATTATTGGAAATTTATTAACAGCCAAATGCTAGAAAATAACCCAATTCATATCATTTTATAAGGTTAAGCCCCAAATATAAATGTGTTCCAATATTTAAAATGGATAAATTACCATGTAAAATTTATTTTTCTTATTTATAATCTTTAAGGATGATTAAGAAGGTGTTTACAATAAATCGTTTTTTATATAATTTTTTTAGCACTGCTTCTTACTACCCGTTCAGATTATACGCTTATGTGATGATTACACTAAAGAGTTGGGGATTAGGAAGGTTTCATTGAGAGGAAGTGCACACGCGTTTCTATGGAGGGAGTGTGGTAAACCATTTAGGATAACCATCCTCATTGCACACAACTTGAATAAAACTACGTTTTTCACGTTTTTGGCAGTCTAGTCTAACCCGAGAGTGGTACGTTAAACCATGTTGCTAATGTAGCATACTATTTTATTATTATTTAGCCTTAAAATGGCCAAAAATATATCCGTGATAGTGTTAAGATATTTTATGCAAATTAAGTGCCGCGTGAATACTCTCTGGGCAACACTTGTGTTCAATCAATGTGGCCACGTTCTTGCTCAATTTCTTGTACAACAACTTGCACAAGAAAGTTTTTAGTGTGTATCAGGTTTTAAGGTCCAGTTTCATAGTCATAATTAGTACGATTCAAATTATGACACTATACTAAACTCCTACCTAGAATCGAACGGAATGGGCCTGTCGACCTGTATTTAGAATTGTGGTTCACTTGAGTCACGTTAAGGATTACTATGGAACTGTCCCTTAAGTCCTATTTACCAAGCTGCTCATCAAAGATTCACACCGATAATT